>MVAQ01000008.1:0-214472 GCA_014825775.1 Krasilnikovozyma curviuscula | reverse complement strand
GAAATTTCAGCCAAAAAAAAAAAAACAACAAACGTTAGAGTTGAGATTCGAGCGGTGCGCGGGACAAGACCGCCAAGCGAAAACAACAAGGGCAATTTGGCACTTACTTCTCCCATGTCAACAATAGGCTCACCCGCCAGACGGGGAGATTCTGGTGCACCATCTTGTGGTAGGATCTGTAAACGAATGACGGTTAGAAAAGGGTGTGGTGTGTGGGGAAACGGCAAAACATTTTCGAACTTACGTTTGCCGCAGAATTAGCTTCGTCGTTCACCGTATAAGCAGAGTCACTTCGTCCCATGAGACCAGCATTGGCTGAAGCCATTGAAGGCGACGCCGTCAGACCAGAAGCGGCGGAGTACCTGGAGAAGTGAGCATTGGGAACTAGCAGACAGAGCATTGAGACATCGGTTAGTAACGAGCAGGGAAACCGGTCCAGAAACCAGCCGAGTGTAACACAAGGCTGAGCAAGCTTCTAAATATATTTCAAGGTTACAGAGCAGCACTGAAAGCTGTACACAGTGACAACATCTGGTGGTACCGTAGGTCCATGTTACCGTCGGGTCGAGGCAAATCATGCGGGCCCGCGAGGATGAGCTTGGAAGGAAAAACCTTCCCAGGTCACTTCAGCGGCACATAGAAAGAAGCAGCAAGGTACACTGAAGTGATCAGCGGGTAAAGGAGCCTTCCAGAGGTATCAATCTGATAAGTGAGGGCTGCGAGAGCTTCGGGAGGGCTCGAGCCAGAATCGACGATCCGATCAGAAACCCAAGAGCTCATCCAGTAGCCTTGAATAGCACAAGTAGCTATTCAAGCTTAGCAGTATATCCCTCCTCATTCTCAAACAGCGAAAGCAGAACACCAATAGAGAAAAAAAACAAGCGTTTGCAAGAGTGAGACTCACAGCCGGGCTGATCATGCAATCCTGAAGGGTATTCGGGGGTTCCTCTACCTGAGCTGTCCTGATCCTTCAAAGGTATCGAGTATTGAGGGCTGGGAGTGTCTCGAAATGCCATCCTCGATGAGGTTTTTCTGGATTTTGCTGGGGCCTAAGGATCGTCGGTGGGAGTGAGTAGCACGGGGAGAGACCTGGGACCACAAAATGTGCAATGGAAAAGGCAGAGAGCTGCTCGATGAGCACTAGAAGATGGAACTGATATACGGTAGAAGAAAAGAAAAAGGTGAATTGATTGCGGGGAGAGATGAAGTCAGGTGTGAAAAGAAATCAGACTGTTCCTCGGCACACAGCAGTGAGCAGGAAAAAAACAAGGGGAAAATCCTCAATTTTGATTTGAGTTTGCACCTGATCTTTGTTTTTCAGCGGGTGCATTTATTATGAAAGTCGTCTTAACTCATATTTTTGTGCAAGAAACTATCTCTGATACTATCCTTTGTCAGTCTTCTTGGACTTCAGAAAAACAAACAGCATGCGATCGACACTTTGCGCGTGACAGCGAGAGCGCCATCGTTACAGGTCTGTCACCTTGATATTCTTTACCAGCCAGACCCCTTCACCCTCCTTCAATTCTACCCCATAACCCATTATCCCATTCTTTAAAGGGCCAAGAGGCTTGCCCTTCCCAGCGCTGATACCTCCGAATCCCCGCGCGACGCCTTGAACTTCCCAGGCGTCGTTGTTCTTCCAGCCCATCGTCTCATACTGGTCGTCCTCTAGCAGTACATGAGTCCATTCGAACTTTGATGCAGTTTCTGGGTTGATGGGTGTGTCGGATGGATACTCAGTCTTGTCATAGACCCACTCAGATGCTGCAGTCGTTGGCGCTGTTACGATTGGATACAGGGAGACAGTTGCTGGTGCTGTTGAAGAATCTTTTAAGTTGTGAAAGAGTGTTGATCCAGTTTGAAGAGGGTGAGATGGGGAATAGAGATGGATTGCCGTCGTTGAGTTGGCTTCGAGCGCATGAAGGAGCCGCATCGCCTGTCCACCTGGATAATTCCTCATCGAGACTAACGTCAAAGCAGAAGTTATGAAGCAGTTTACCAAGAGCGATGCAACGAGTCCAAGTGCAAGGATCCCTTTGTAGAACGATTTACGACGTGTTCGCCAACTATGCGGGTACAAGAAGAAGCAGTGTTAGCCAAGGCTTGAACAGAAACAACCAATGCTTGGGTGAAAGTCGTAGGGACTGACATCCAACTTGCACCAATAGCACCCCCGATATTGAACAAAATGACTGTGTAGACGATAAACCTCCACTCCTTGTGACCTAAGCAGCTGAGAAGCCCGACCATGGTGATGGGCGGGACCATCAGCTCAACCGTCTGTTTCCTAGTCCCGGGATATCCGACGGACACCAATAAAAATGGGAGCGTGGAAAGGAGCAAGAGCGGTAGATTTTTAAGGTACTGGTACCAGGGAGAAACGCCCCAGTTTGATGATTTGTTGAGGACAACGTTGTAGTACAGGCTGTACGCTTCAGGCCAGAGAAAAGGTTTACGCCAGAGGTATGAGTCGACTGTGAAGCACACCACTGATTTTTAAACAGATTGTTGTGAGTTGATTCGGCCATTCACACTACAGAGGGGGAAAGTACTCACGCAAGCCAGAGAATCCACCAATGACACCTCCTTTGAGAGCTCCGACGACGCCGATCCGTCGTTGAATCAACAGTACACTAAGGAGAGGAAACAAGAATGCAGCGACCTCAAATCGAAGTACTGTTGCTGTCCAGGTCAGAATGGCAACCGATCGGATAGGTTTGTTCCAGAACAACGCCGCTAGGGCGATGTTGACTGTGACCTTATCGAGCGTCAGCATTTCAGCAGTATGGATATCAGAGAATACATGGAACGTACCGAGTGGCAGAGCAAGGAAGTTTGGTAATGTTCTTCCCATGTAGTATGGAATGTGAAACTGGGTGGTTGTCAACAGCAGGAAGAGCGCAGCTGTGGCTTTGTCGAACTTTCTGCTGATTGCTCGAGCTAGAACAATGAGACTAACAGAGCTGAGTGTTGCTAAGATGCATCTAGCTGAGGTCGATAGTTGAGATAAAGAGCAACCACCATCAGAAATAAACCAAACGCGCAATATGTGAAACATGAAGCGTACCAAGTATTTGAAGATCGAACTTATCCCTAACGTACCCAAGCTGGTTTCCTAGCACCCCAAGTATCCATGTAGGACCAGCAATAACCGCAGCCGGAAGAAAGCTCCTTGGCAGAGGACCTGGGAACTCGATGTGATCCCATTTCTCAAGGTGTTTCAGGTGGAACATAAAATCATGGATCGAATGCAGGGTGAAAGATTCCTCTACTTTGGTGTCAGGTGAGAGGAATACATGGAGGAACGAGATGGTTATCGGTAGGAGGACCCAGACGAGTGGCAGCAACGGTTTCTGGTGGTCAACCATTTTGTCACCGAAACTAGACCTGATTCGACAGCACCCAGAGCAGGGCGGCCTGCTTGAGAAGGTGCCTTCAATCTTTAAGACCCTATAAGCAACAGGAACAACTGAATTTCAGCATCGCAGTTGACAGCAAGCACGAAACGAGTTTTGGCCACGGATGGAAGGTCATTAAAAGCAGAAGGACACACTTTTCTTTTAATTCTAGAATGCCAGATCTCCTAAAGCACTGCTGCCCTGGTATCTCAGCTTGTTTTTTGCAAAGCGTAGAATTGTCCTGGTCGCCGTCGAGCTCCAGACTTGAAACAGCCTCAAACTCCCAACCGCCTCAAGTTGCTCTTCACTGCAATGGTGTTATCTCGATTAGAAACTACAGCTTGGATAGGTCTTGGATCTCTAGGAAGGCAGAATTGTATCAAGTACTACAAAAATCTCAGACTCGCGCCCACTTCGAAGCCTTCAATCGTGGTCTGTGAACCTGTGGACGCCAACTATTCCCTGTTTATGCATGATCTGCCTGTAGAGCTTCAGGACAGGGTGAAGAGAGTTGGAACAGGAGCTGAGCGAGTCCCTCATTCGTCCTTTTTCTCTAGCTTAATTATTAACTCAAAAATAACGGCTTTGGACCTCAGAGCAGCCTCGCTAGCATCTCAAATAATATCTGCTCTACCCAATACAGAAACATTCCAATCCGTATACCTCACACCTGGTACAGGAATCGTCTCAGGGTTGAAAGGACATGAATTTCCCTCAGCGACACCTGGCAAGCCGCATACAACACTGATCGATATGACGACGGTTGATGTTCAGATCGGAAAGAGCGTTTCTGCACAAGTTGGCGTTCAGTCGGATGGAGCGGTGCAAATGATTGAAGCTCCTGGTTAGTTTCATCGACAGTTCATCACTTGCCGCCAGGATCCAACTGTTGACACTCACCACTTCTATTCTCAAACCATGGGTTTTCACAGTGATTCAAAGTGGGTTGACTTCTAGCACTGTGGAATTGACAGTCGCTCATATTTTTTTTTGTTTTAACGACTCATGCAGACCGGAATGCGAGTCTGCCGCCAACAATCCTAGTCGGTGGATCAAAAACAGCATATGAGTCCACATTAGATTTGCTCAAGAAGTTCTCTAATGAAGTTCACTACTGTGGGCTTAGCGGTTCGGCGCTCTCGATTGCACTTGTCATTGAGTAAGTCCGTCAGCAATCAAACAGGAGCTGCTGCTCATCTTATTAAACTAATTACAGGTCCATCACCGCCATTAATCAAGTTGCTCTCTCAGAAGGGTTGCTTTTGAGTAAGAAACTCGGAGTTGATCCTTACCTCATTTCAGGCTTGCTGAACAACTCCACTGGTGAGTGGGAAATCGGCCATCTAAGCGCCATTTGTTAATCGACACTCACTCAGTGATTTTCTATCTCTAGCAAATTCCTGGTCAGCATCGTCAAACAACCCGCTTCTTCCTATCAACCCTAGCTCAAGTTCATCCACTCTCGAGCAAACGCACGCGGTATGTCCGCTTACAAGGGCCATTTTCCTTCGCAATTCTGACCATCTTTCTCTATTTACAGCACCTGATGTCAACTCTCTCCGCTGGTGTCGCGACAGACTGTCCTCTCCCCATCACTTGGTCTGTATCAGCACTCCTCGAGGGTGCCATGGAAATGAAAGACAGCTCCAAGATGAGCAGTAGAGACATTTTCACGTATCTCGATATGCAGTCCAAGAACGGTCTACCTAAGCTAGATGACTGATATGACTTAACCTTGACAAGGTCGAAACTGCCTCGAAATGAGAGCCTGCACGCACACGCAAGGTCTTTCGAAACAACGTTCACCATATACCTATTGTTCAAATATACTCTAAAGCTGATGCCTATCAGCAGAGTGTACCTCAAGTTTTCTCTTCCCTAATACCAACCGCACCACTCGAGCAGCTCCCAAGCACCGGTACCCAGCATGCAAGAGGAAGACCACGCTCTGAGGATAGAGCTCTCCAGTCTGCGCCATGGTCTGGCTTCCTACCAGTCCAGCAGTCACAAAGCTTCGATTCAGCTCCAGCAGACGAGAATGGAAGGGTAGGTGACTCTGGTTACTTTGGAATGACACGAACGTTCGAGGCGTTTTACTGGCTGAGATGGCTTCTGGTCGGCATTCCGCACTGAAACGGGGGCAGCTGACTGATTGCTCTCCATTTTTCTTACACGAACAATGTAGAATGCTTCTCCATGAACGGATATCGAGCTTAGAGGAGGAGAACAAGCGACTGAGGGAAGAAGTCGAAACTTTGAGGTTAATGTTCTCCTGAGCTGGCGTGTCGTGAAATGCTGCTGATCCTTCTCATGCTGTCTCAATATCAGATCAACTCCAGTAACGATTGTATCAGAAACAGCATCTCAACTGACGGAACTAACGCTGGCACACCGCAGAGTCAACGACAAGCTCACATTGACTGAAGAAAACTTGGCTCAAGCTTTGGTAGATCTGACCAACACAAAGGCATTCTTGGGTCGAGCTGAGATGGAGCGAGATGCTGCGGTAGACTCAGAGGAGAACTCGCTCAATTTAGCTTCGAAGCTGAGAGCGAGCTTGAAGGAGGAAGAACTGAGGAGGAGGCAAGTCGAGGTCGACAAGGAGCTTTGGTGAGGCTCCTGCGAATGAGTAAGAGCAAACTAGATGCTGATCTTGATACTCTTTTGTAGTGAATCAATTATTGCTGCCTACGAAAAAGGCGAAAAAGCACCAGCTGCTGAACCATCAACATCCGAAGTGGGCACCACTTCCGCTCTCCCAACATCACAAATTCCAGACCTTCAGGCTGGCCGAGCAGGTCTTCAACGTCTTCTAGAGGACTTTCATCACGAAACATCGTCTCTCAACAACGAAATTGCGCGTCTCACAAGCTTAAGCGAGGAATTAGCTTCGACTTTGGCTGCTGAGAGACATTTGTCGGAGGCTGAGCGAAAGGAAAAGGCTGAGATGGAGGCCATTGTTCTTGGGTACAAGTCTGACGACTTAACTGCCAGTGGAGTTGTTGAGCGATACATGTAAGTCTCGCCTTAACGCACTTTCGCATACCTTGATCTCACCATCACCTCTTTTATTTTCTCCAGGACGTTCGCTCAAGGTTCTACAAGAAAACTCCATGCGTCACTTCGGCAGCTGAGGACACGACACGCTGCGACCCTCGCTACCCTTACCACTCAGATTACAAGGTTGCAGAAATCGGTCGCGCTTGAGAGGGGAAGAAGCGACGCATTACAAGCCGCCGTAGGAGAGATGTCAGAAGGACTTTCCAGGGAGACTGATGGTCGTCGCAGGGAGATCTCTCTGTGAGTCTAGTTCCTCCTCTTATAAAGAGACACTTTTTCTGAGCTGACAACCGTTTCCATACATATAGGCGTCTGAGCTCTCTAAGTCGAGAAGAACGCATCTTGGAGGTCATCCGGAGATGGCAAGAAAAGGCGAAAGGTTCACTCCGAAAGCTTCAACTTGAGGAAGAAGCCTCCAAATCAACACCGGCTATCGATGAGAAGGCAGAAAAAGTGGAAGAAGCGTCTACAGATCTATCCGCTGCTCAAACAGAGGGCCTGCAAGCCGATCTCCTTTCTCTGATCAGAGAAGCAGCTCAACTGTTACCAACAACAATCGCAACTTTAACATCTACTGTGTCTCCTGAAGCAGCACGTGTTCTCTTAGCCGAGGATCTGGTTACGACTCTTGTTCAGGATCTTCAGCAAGAGACCGAACGTCGAATCGCCCTTGAAGCAGAACGAGTGAAACTTTTGGCCCAAGTCGCTGCCCTACCTCCACCAGAACCATTACTTACAAATGGCTTCGTAGGTGAGAAAGATGACGTCGAGAGCTTTGAATATCCAATTCCGTCTGCACCACCAATGCCATCACCTCATTTGGCCAAATCACCGATCCTTCATCTCTCATCCGACGATCCACTCCCTGTAACAGAGGCTCCTGCTTCATCCTCAACTCCAGCTGTTGTGCTCACACCACCTCTACCTGAGGGTCAGCTTGGTGTCAATTCGTCTGCTGCTTCTGAACCGGTATTTATCGACGTCCCAGTCGCACCTGAGGTACCAGTAGCACCGTCACCTGCAGTTGATCCGATCCTTTCAGCTCTGAGGGATACTGCTTCACGTTACACATCTATCCAACAACAATTTCAAATCTGTCATTCATCCATCGCCGCTCTAAAGCAAACATTGACCTCTTCAACTATACCGCACGCCGCCATCTTCCTCACCGCCGTGGAGAGACTTGAAGATGTGACTGAAGATGCACGAGTTGAGCTGGAGATTAACATCGATGACGAGGTTCGCATCTCAAAAGGCTACGAAACCTTACTCGCCCTTCCACCGTCGTCATCAGCCGGTAACTCCTCGTCGGAAGAAGCTCAGAGTATTGCAGAGAAAAAGAAAATTAAAGAAGCAAAAGCGTTTGTTAATGGTAAAGCAAAGGAAGCTTTCCAACGACGACTTGAAGATCTTCAGTACGACATCGCCGCTCTTAAGTCTGCCATTCACGCAGCTTCCTTCGACGAACGAGAGATGGGGGATGAACAGGACGACTTGATGTTTGATCCACTGGCCGCTCTCAACCTCCGGAATGTGATGCCCGTTTATAATCCACACGCTCAGCAACAGCAGTACTTCCAGCCATCGCCGTCAATGGTTCGGAAGACTTCGTTGGGAGGTAGCCTCGCGGGGCTGTTTGGTGGAGGAACTACTTCACCGAAGCCGAACGGTGCAGCTGTTCCCCCTTCTCTGTACAAGAACTCGACGTTCTCTGCGTCGCAGGTCGGGTTGGGCTCGAGGGCTGGCGTGTTGAATGGCGAAGATTCGCCGGCGGGTTTAGTGAAGACGTTCAACGATGACGAGGATGTTGAGTAGATTCTTGCCCATCTATATATCCATATGGGGTTTTCTGGAACGATAGATACTGAAGGGTTAAGTCATTGCGCTCGAGAAAATTCTATCCAAAAATGTCCAAACATGTACAGTCAGGATCGCATCATCCGGTGCTGAGCGTCCAAAATAAAACCCTTGCAGCTCTGCTTCTACTCGCAAGCTTAATCCTCCACTCCTCAACTATTGAAAGCTCTTTTATGCTCAACAAGCTCAACCTATTCAAGGCTTCAATCTTCAGTTTACCAGCTCTCTCGTCGAATCTTTCCAGTATGGCTCCCAAAACTCCACCCGCTCCAACCGTGCCTACCGCTATCGCTGCTAGAGAAAACCTGGCTTCGTCTACTGGTACCTGTGAGTATCTGCTTCTTCGAATGGCGTGGTGGAGCTGTGAGACGATGTATTGTCTGACCATGTGCTCGATCGACTTCGTCTTCAGTGGAATACGGAATCTTTGCTTCAGGGTGCTTCTGGGGTACTGGTGAGTGAAACATTTACTATCTTAGTACTTCAGAGGTACTGAAGTGGTCTTTTGGGTATGAATCATACAGAGCACGAATTCACCATGTTCTTCAAGCACTTGCCAAACTTCAAAGCGACGACGGGATATTGTGGTGGTGAGCCTCATTTTCCAGTAAATTTGAAGCTGAAGCTGCTCTCAACTCTGTCAAACCACCATTTTTAGGCCATAGTGACAGTCCTGACTACAAGCAAGTCTGCACCGGATCGACGGGGCACGCTGAGTCCGTGAAAGTCCAATACGACCCATCGACTGTTGGATAGTGATTATGACTTTCTGTTTCATTTATCTTCGATCCGAGCGTGTACTGATTTTGTCTTTATTCCAGTGGAGAACTTGTTGAGTTCTTCTTCAGAACGCACGATCCAACGACATTGGACCGACAAGGCGGTGACCGTGGAACCCGTCCGTCTCTTTTCTTTCTCCATCTTCTCACTACACTACTAAACGAAATCTTCATCTTGAAACAGAATACCGCTCGGCAATTTTCACAATGAACGAGTCCCAAGCTAAGATCGCCAAAGCGGTGCGAGACGAAGTTCAGGAGAAGTATTTCTCACCAAAAGGGTCCAAGGTTGTCACTCAGCTCGCAGAGTTTGAAAAATGGTGGGATGCAGAGGACTACCACCAGAATTATCTTGATGTGAACCCTGTATGTCTGGATCTTTCCATCTATTCATCGTGGTCCTTATGGCACTAACACGAGCTCCTGGTACCGTAGAACGGCTACCAATGTGCCAACCACAAGCTTTGGTGGTAAATGTTTCACCATCTTAATCGGAACCCGTGTTAATCTGCCATAGTTCTTGCAGGTGATCTAGTATACGTGAAGGCAAAGCAAATCCATTTCCATCCATTTGATACAATGATTTTATTTAACTTCTACGAGTCTCGTCAAACTAAGAAGCAGACTACAATTCGAGATAAAGAGGATACAAAAGAGGATACAACAAGTGGCTATGTAAAGCCTCGAAAGGAAGGAAGCAAGCGTACGACTCGAAATGAATCGGCCACCGCGATTAAGGAGGCACAACTGGATGTTTTAATAATCCAATGAAGACACAGCTACAACGACTTCGTCTTCTTTTAACTTGATACAAATTTATGACCAATCAAACTCTTCGTACTCAGCGCCAAACGGGTTGGCCGCGGGCTGAGCGATGACTACACGTTCGGCGCTCTGAACTTCTCCATTCTTACGGCGGATCTGCCATTTGTTACTGTTACTGCTATTGCTGCTACTGTGGTTGTGAAACGTGTTGTTAAGCTGCTGGAATGGGGAGGATGAATACCAACTCGAGTATAGCATTGTAGGGTGTTGCTTTTTAGGTTTCCAGACCTTCGGAATACGACAGACAGCGAAACTGTTAGCCGAAGCAGACGATTTGTTAATTCAAGATAGCTTACTAATTCAGAAAGCTTGGGAAGCTTCTTTCCGTAAGCAGCCGCTGAGACCTCATCCAAATCAGCTCCAACAGGCACTGGCTGTGGTCTTGATCTTGGATGGTGAAAGTCAAGAAGATCAACATTTTCCAGCTGGACGTGAATCTGGACCGGCGAGATTGGGGGAGGAGTCGTGACTTCGTCGTTGTCCTGCCGGCGCACAGTCAAGTGGATGTCAGTCGGTGGTTTCCAAGCTTTTGATGGAAAAGGACCAAGACTCACCTCTGAATCATCCCCTGCATCTGATACAAGACTCAAATTGCTCTCTTCCTCATCTGGCACACACGAATGATCAATCTCCAGCATCTCGAGCTCTGGCAGTGTCGCGCCGAGAGCGTCCACCCAGTCGCCTGGGATATCGGAGATACACGAAATAGACAGACTCCTCAGCGTCCTGTGCGATGGTGCGAGGAATTGCAGGAGGCCAAAGAGCTGAGACACGTTCAGGTGGTGGTTGACTACGACCTCTCTGAGCTGATGCAGGTGCTGATGTTGTAATACTGCGTCGTGCTCATTGATGTGGAACTCTAATTGAGTAGGTGCTAAAGATGGATAAAGTTCAAGATACTGGAGTTGAGCGTTGCTGTTCAGGAACTGATTTCCTTCTCCTCCAAGTTGAGAGGTTTCAGCAGTCAGTCTGGTGAGGTTGGGCATGTTGCCTGTAGGAAGTCGATTGAGCTCGACATTTTGGATCTCAAACGACTTCAACGAATCCTTCACACTTTCTAGCAGCCTTCCAAATTGTTTCATCGTCGCTTCGTCCTTATTCCCACCCTTATCGTGACCGTTGACGTTTGTCCACGATACCTCTAAGTTCTCAACTCTTCTGATTTCTAGTATCTCCTCGCACAGCACCTCAAACCTCAATGGTTTAAGCTTCAAGCATCGAATAGGGACTCCCAAGCTAGTCAAAATGGCTGCTGATGCTGATGAGAGTTGCGGCAAGCTGGATATATCAAGTCCTTTGAGACTCGGGAAGCGGTGAGCGAACTCTCGAAGCTTCAGCAAGATTAGGTCGACTGGAGCTGGGGCATCCGTTGCAGACTGGACCCTAGTTCTCTGACCGTACAAGAAGTGGATGTGTATGTACCTTCAGCAAGGAAGGTAGGAAAAGAACGTAATTGATACTGGTGAGCTGGCGTTCACAACACAGCGTGCGACGCACCACGCTTCGTTTCGCCAACTGATAAGGGAATGCTCACCTGACGACCAGTCTGACCCTTTCACTACGAGCGACTCCTTCAAAGGCAGCATAGGAACTTGTTGTGCTAGTTAAGTCAATCACCTCAAACAGGAAAGGGAAGGCGACAGAGCGAGTATAGGTAGAAGCAAGAGATAAAGCAGCGAGAGTCGCAGGTGGTAATAGATGGATTATCCGAATGAGAATCTCTGTTGGGAAGCTTTCCAGCATAGCAGAGTCCTCTGATGAAGGACTGAGTTTGTATGGTAGAAAACAAAAGGGACTTGTGGGATTGGCCGTGGAGAGGGAGACGTAAGAAGAAAGGTTTGACTCCAGTTTCACATGCCAAAGTCTGCTTCCGACGCCCGTCCGACGGTCGAACAACCCGAAAAGCATCTTTGGTTCAAATTCTGACGAAAGACAGAACCTCAAAGAAGTCAAACCGGAGACCGTAGAAGAAGACTGCAGAGAAGGAGAGAAAAAGAGGGACAATGCGCCCCGCAAAATCAATGCGGGGCGCGTGTACTTTTTGACATCCTGGCAGCATGCTCAGCTGTTCAATCACCTACCCATCTCAGGTTCAAAAGCGATAGTACAGAATCGCAGATGAGAAGGGATTTTTTTCTAACAGGCAAGGAGACTTATCAGCAGATAAACGTCAACGAAATGAGTATTTGAGAATCGTGAGTGAATTCTCGGCAACCAGTGCATTCTCTTCATTTCTCCCTCACCTGGAACCCAGCTTGTTGCCCTCTGTGTGAGATATCCAGCACCGGAGTATGATTGTTGTAGCATGGGAATACTTACTTCAGAAACTAGTCAGAGGAAGCCGTAGACTAGGACGATGGCATTGGTCGGGGTCCCACTCAGAGATCACTGAAAACAGAGGACTCAAGTGCCAGCATCTTCAGGAAATACAAGCGCTTTTTCTTTATACCATACCAGGTATGTAAAAGAGAAGACATACGACAAGACAGAAAGAACGAGGGCTAACAATTTTGCGATAAAGAGTTTCTCATATGAATTAAGAAAACAGCCCTTTAGGATATAAAAAAAGTTCTCTCCCAAAGCAGCAGAAAGGGAGTGTACTGTTCGGAGGATAGGACAGGATATTGGTGTATGGACGGAGGGAGGTCTCTAGAATGCTTCAAAATGGGCAGCCATCGCTGGTGTTTCCTCCGGTGCTGGTTTCCCTGTCCTCGATCCAAACAAGCCGGGAAGATCTTCAAAAAAAGAAACGAAAACAACAGACCCATTAGCCGTTAGATCAAGGAAGCACTAGCAGTCAAAACACAAAAAGTCTCACCTTCAGGTCGAGGGTTCGGGTAGTGTTGGAAGTTCTGAATGTCGCCAGGGTTCGTCACATGCGGTATAATAGGTGCCGTGATCTCTCTCCTCTCGAGGCTCCTCCAATCGACAAACTCAAAGAATGGGTGCATCAGCACTATGGTTACCAAACAGCACAAGAACAAAAAGGAAAACAAAAGAGAGAAGAATGAGAATCCACATCGACCAAGGAAGAGACGAAGTGTAAAGATAAAACGTACCGTCCATTGCACCACCACGGAGGTTCCCTAATCGTTTCGATCGGTCCGCAGTGAGCAGCCGCCGTATCAGGTCCTTAGAGTAAGAGTCGATGTGGGGTGGAAACGCAATTTTTCCAGACAGAATCTTCTCGTATATCCCTATGGGGTTATCATCAAAGAATGGCTACAGTTGAGAAATGAAGCGCAACGGTCAGTTTATAGAGACAGGGGCTGAAGGTTAGGGAACTGCAAGACGTACTGGATAGCCAGCTAGCATCTCGAAGCACAGGATTCCCAACGCCCACCAATCCACAGCTTTCCCATGCCCTTTACTGAGCACAATCTCTGGTGCTAGGTATTCTGGTGTACCGCACAGCGTGAACGTCCTGTCGTTTACCTCTTTCGCGAACCCGAAGTCGGCAAGTCTGTGGAGTTCCAATGTTGTTGATTCATTCGTTAGATTTTAGACACAGCCCAGGGGTAGGAGAGTTATGAACTGACCGAAGGTAGCCTTGTTGATCAAGTAACAGATTCTCTGGTTTCAGATCTCGGTAGATAATGTCGTGGGAATGGAGATAAGCGACTGGTTGAGAATGTATAAATAAGACACAAAAGCGCGAAAAGAAATGAGTTCAGCTCATGTTACCGCCTGAGGGCATGAGAGGAATAGAGGTCAAAGTAAAGATACTCACTAGCGAGGATGATACTCGAGGAGTAGAACCTCGTCACATCTGGTGTGAAACGACCTGCTCGTCGGAGGTGCGAGAAGAGTTCTCCACCAGGTATGAAGGACAGTAACATATACACGTTCAAAGCTGTTTGTTTGTAAAAAAAAAAAAAAATCCATCGGGAACGAGAAAAATTACTAAATCAGTCCTTGGAAACGAAGAGCGCGAGAGGAGGAGAATGAGCGTACAGTCTTGATACGTCTCGTACCTGAAGTTGAACATGAAGCGGTGTCAGAGAGAAAACTAAACAACACAGAAAAAGACACACTCACAAGTCGACGATAAAAGGATGCCTCACCCTACTGAGGATGGCCCTTTCACTATTGATATGCTCAACTTGCTTGAGCCTGACAATCTCACTCTTCTGCAGTATCTTCATGGCGTAGTGCGGCCGCTGCTGCTCTTCCTTCTTGCCCCGATGATGCTGTTGTTGCTGCGACGACGACGACGACGACGATGAGAGAGAGGGCAGGAAGATAGGGTGGGGTGCATTGGGTGGTGTCGACGGTGAGCGAACGCGCACGAGGAGCACTCGTCCGAATGTTCCCGTCCCTTCGTGCGAAAACGACGAAACAAGGAGAAGGAAGAAAAGCGTACGCGGTCAGAAGCAAAGACAACAACAAAAAAAGCGCCCGGTTTGGCCGTGCTGTGCGCAGTGGGAGAACGTCGGGCTCACCTAGTGTTCCACAGACCTCAAACGAGCTCAACGGCGTCAGCTTCTGCTTTTTGACGGTTCTCGGCGGGGGAGGTGGTTGCTGTAGGGGCTGTTGTTGGTGTCGCGGTTGCTGCGGTGTCTCGTCCACTGGTGTCTCAGACCCGAGAGCCATAGAACGCATCTGTTGGGTGATCTGCGGCGAGGTAGGGACGCTCTGAGCACTGGTCGTCTGCTGGAAAGATGAAGGTGAGATGATGAAGTCGGACGAGTCGTCTGCGAACTGAGGCGACTGGGAGAAGTTCGAACCGCCGAGCTCGGGACTCGACTGGACGCTTTCAGACGCGGACGGCTGCCGTCTCGGCTGCTGTTGCTGGAGGGGTTGCTGGGAGGGGTTGGTGTCGAGAGCTGTGCTGTTGTGTGAGATGGTGTTGTACTGCTGGGCCGACTTGGGAGGTGAGGAAGACTGGAAGGTGCTGCCCCCACCTAAGGTGGGCCTTGATTGCATGACCACCAGCGTTGAGGCTTCTTCACCATCACCAGGAGCATGGGAAGAAGGACTACTCTTTATTCCTGTTGTTGTCCCACCAGACGAAGAAACCGTCGTTGCCAGTGACGAAGTGGACGACGACGGCAGCCCAAGTGGCAGACCTTCAGCAACAGAGGACGACGTTCCACCGGTGCCGCTCTCGCTCGAAGACCAGACGGAGTCTACCTCATCCTGGTGGTGCTGGCCGAGAGGTTTGTGCTGCTGTTTTTGCTGGTGAGCTGGCGGAGGGAACAGGTTGGGGAAGAGAGTGTGGGCAGACATTCGTCGGAACGCTTTCCTTCCTTCAACCTAACGTTTCATCCAACCCTTTCCCTTCGTCGACCCCCTTCGAGATATGACTGCCTGCTAGACCTTGACCGTCCTCTGCCTGCTTTCAGTATACTCGAAGACCCTATGTACTGTCGGAGATTTCTTGAGGCCTGCTGGTGGTTGATTTTGGCCTTTGATCGATAGTAGAGTAAAGTAATCTTTGATGCCGCTCAGTTTTTTTTTTTTTCTACTTCGAGACCCCCTTGATAAAAGTTGGATGAGGATTCAGAGCCAAAAGGCGAGATGGTGGTTGAGCGAAGAAGGCAAGGTCGCTTTGGGTTTTAGTGGGCCGGGCTGATTGATTTCGTCATGGTGGCTGCTCACAGACTGAAACCATCGATAGAAGGTCGAAATAGAACAACTTTGATTTTCGCACTGTTCTTCTCTCTCTTCTGGTTCCCGTTCAGTCCCCTGAACGTCATAAACGCGAGGCGATCTCTTCTTAGTCTATATGTCTAATTGACTTGACATCGGGTTTCAATAAGCCAGTAGTATGGGTAGAATTGCGAGGAAAAAGCAGTCGTAGTAAATATCGTCAACACTGCGCCGCGCGACATCTCACCACTCAAAATGAGTTCTTGCTCCCTCTCTCGTCGTGGTTACTTAAGGCCCTAGCTGAGCTGGCAATACTAAGGAGACAAGGGAGCTCTCCCGCAGCTGGGAGCGCTCTTGGTCCAGTGGGTTGACCACTGGAAAAATATCGTGTTTCGTCTCGCCTCAAAGAATTCTTGTGAGTGAGTACCGTATTTAGCCCCTTGTCATACACCTACGGCGTCTGAATGATATAGCTGGTAACTACGAAGCTGATGATTCTTCTCCTTTGAGATGGCGAGCCAATCAGCAAGCATTTTTCATCTTTTCGAAACAGCGACATCGCTTGCTCGTGCTAGCACAGCTGCGTCTTGGTACAGAAGCTACGGACACAAACCTTCTGGCAGTGGGTAACGATTTCTCATTCTGAAGAGATTGGACACCCGACGATGGTTGTTCAGCGCCAGGAGTCACCAAATGTAAACAAACGCGCCAGCTCCAGCTCTGGCCTTCAATTTGCGCCAACAAGGGGTGAAACATATAACGTAAGAAGAGTTTTTCTGTGTATAAGCTAAAGGACTGTTTAGTGTATACTTCAAACGGGAGGAAAGCAAGCTCTCAAATCAATTTGCAAGTCCATCTGAATGAGCACAATAACAGCTCTCTCCCTCGAGAAACAACTTGAACCTACAAACACAGGCTGGTAAAAGTGGTTTGCTGCTCTCTTTGCGCCAGCATGGGGGTGACGATGAGGGTGCTTGCTCTCTCCTCTGCTACCTTCTGACGACCATCCGCTTTAAACTCCCAAATCCCAATCCAGCGCCATTCCCTAGCTGGAGCCACTGGGTAGAAAAGAGGATGGCTCTTCAGTTCTGGAAACCAGGCACAACAGCTCCTGGTGAGAGTCGTTATTACAGCTGTGATATCCCAGCCTGCACGCAAGACGCTGACATTCTATTTGTGCTCTTCCCCAAAAGGCAGTACAGTCGACAGGGAAGCTGAAGATGATTCAGGTCCGATTCTATCGAACCTGAATTCGAGTCTGTCTTTAGCCAGCCAACGACAGCACCTCCCAATCTACAAGCACCGTTCGTCCCAACCCTTCTTCATTACCCTCTTGACAAAAAGCTAACAACCCTTTTGGTAAACTAGGAACTGCGCTCCTACACGCCCTAGAGAAGTACCCTGTCGTCATCATCGTAGGCCAGACTGGGTCAGGAAAGACGACTCAGCTCCCGCAGTATCTGATGGAAGCTGGTTGGGCGGACGAAGGAAGGGTCATTGCTTGCACCCAGCCGAGAAGGGTGGCAGCAACGAGTGTCGCCAGTAGGGTTGCTGAAGAAGTTGGCACGGTGTTGGGTGATGAGGTGAGTGCTTCCAGTTGGGTTTGGGTGTATGATTTAGAGGTAGGAGCTGACGACGGTGACAGGTCGGGTACTCGATCCGGTTCGAAACTCTTACCTCGGACAGGACAAAAATCAAGTATCTAACAGATGGAATGCTCTTTCGAGAGTGTATGCTCGACCCGTTGTTGAGCAAATATAGCGTCGTCATGGTGCGTCCTCTTCTTCATTCGCTTGTTCACCACTGCTTCGTTCACCGATCTGACCCATCTTTGAATTCTCAATAGATTGATGAAGCTCACGAACGATCAGCGTATTCAGATCTGCTTATTGGTCTGTTGAAGAAGATCAGGCGGCAGCGGCCGGCGCTGAGGATCATTATTTCTTCAGCAACAATTGATGCGTGAGTCTCTTTCTGCCCCCGAATCCTGCTCTGCCTCCAGTTACTCCGTCAGTCTTCTGAAATTGGATTTCTCCATGTCTGTGCTGTTCAGCGAGTCATTTAAAGATTACTTCAATTCGAATGTCGATGGTGCCGGTAAAGAAGCAGAAGAGTGCACCAGTAAGCGCCCCATTTCCCTTCCCCCCACCAGCCCACCGTGCTTGTTAGTTTCTGATAGTTAAATTTTTCTTTTCAAGTTGTATCCCTAGAAGGTCGGATGTTCCCCGTTGAAGTCGCCTACCTACGTGAGCCCGTACAGGACTACGTCGAAGCTGCCGTGGATGCCGTCTTTGCGATCCACCGCACGGAGCCCAAAGGTGACATCCTGATGTTTCTGACGGGAAGAGAAGAGATCGAGACGGCGATACAGGATATTGCTGATCGAATACCAAGGTCAGTTGCAGCCTGTTGACCCTGGTGAACGAGGTTGTACTTAAGCCCTTCCATTGTTACTCCGGTCGGCAGTATGCCCAAAGGATCGTTACGAATTCTGCCTCTCCCACTCCACTCTTCTCTCTCCCCAGCGGACCAAAGCAATATCTTCGACCCACCTCCACGAGACACGCGCAAAGTGATCATCTCAACCAACATCGCGGAAGCGTCTGTTACAATCCCAGGGATCCGATTCGTCATTGATTGCGGCTTCGTCAAAGTGCGCACGTTCAATCCGCGTACGGGGATGGAGGTTCTCAGCGTCGTGCCGTGTAGCAAAGCGTCTCTCAACCAGCGTGCTGGACGAGCGGGAAGAACTGCGCCGGGTAAGGCGTTCAGATTATTCCCGGAGGAAGCTCTCGAGGGCTTAATGGACTCTGCAGTGCCGGAGATCTGTAGGAGTGACGTTTCGGTTATCATCTTGCAGTTGAAGAGTTTAGGCATCAACAATATTCTCCGGTTTGATTACTTGACGGCTCCTCCGTCGGGTATGGTCAAGAGGGCATTAGAGTTCTTATACTCATTGAAGGCGCTGGATGATGATGGGAAGTTGACGAAGATTGGGGGAATGATGAGCGAGATGCCTGTCGATCCGATGGTCGCTGCGATGGTGAGTGACCACTGAGCTTCGTCGATTTTCTAGACTGGATTCAAGTGGAACAACAACTTAGCATCCGTTTTGTCTTGTTGTCTGGTATAGCTGCTGAGTTCTGGAGAATTCAGATGTGGAGAAGAGGCTCTGACGATTGCTGCAATGACCTCAGTTCAAGTACGACCAAACTCTGTGTTGAGCACAATCTACTATGCACTCAAAAGATACTAACTTTTTCCGTTCTAGAATGTGTTCATTACCGGTGAAGGTCAAGCTGGGGCGATCGCTGAACTCGAGAAGAGGAAGTTCACGGCTCAGGAAGGCGACCACTTGACGCTTCTGAATGGTATGTTAATCTTGCTGTTCCTAGTTACCTTATAATTGATTTTTATGTCTTTCTGACTTTATCTTAGTCTACAATGCCTTCACCAAAACCGGTCACTCTTCCGCCTCCTTCTGCTCAAAGCACAAACTCAACTTCAAAGCGCTCTCACGAGCAATTTCGATTCGCTCCCAGCTGAAAAAGTATATGCAGCGGTTCGAAATTCCGATTAAGAGCTGTGAAGGAGACATTGTGAGGCTGAGAAAGTGCATCGTGACAGGCTATTTCAAGAATGCAGCGAGGATGGAAGCTGACGGTACTTTTAGGAGTGTGAGAGAAGGTGCAGTGAGTGATACTGTCTCCGAATTAATCTAAAGTCTCGCTTCCTGACGCCTTTGCTTCGGTGACAGGTTCTGCATGTGCACCCATCTTCAGTTCTCTTCACCCGCACACCTTCAACTGGCTGGGTAGTCTTCCACGAAGTCGTTCAGACTACCAAGAACTTCATGAGAGATCTTACTGTCATCGAGAAGGATTGGCTGACAGAGCTTGCACCGCATTATTACGAGATCAAGGAGAAGGCAAGGGCGAGCAACCAGTGGAGTGTTGTTTAGGAGGAAGAAGTGAAGTGAAGGTTGACTAGAATAAATTAAAAATGTTGTATGGAATATGTCAGTATGTATGGTCGTAATCAGCTAGACACAATATGGCTGTTGGAGCCATACAAGAGTCAAAACCAGATCTCCCACAGCCATCTGAAAAATCCACAGCTCTCTCTCCTAAGAGATTGGCCTCTCCGCCCATCACCCCAAGTCACATCTTCTTCCACTCTCCAAGAAAATGTTGAGTATTTCAAACCAAGATTATCTCACAATGTTCAAGTTATTTTGTATCTGTGGTATTGAATGTGGTAAGCGCCCAAAAACGTACATCGATGCTTTATCTTCGGCAACCGTCAACAAGCTGATTGATGGTCATTCACAAACACCACTGCCGACATACTTGCTCCGGTAACATATTCTGTGATGAAGCAATGGAGAGAACAAGAGCGGCAACTCTATAGAATAAGAACACAGCGCGGCAGGACGACATGGCAAAGACCATGCAGTGGTCGAAAAAGGAAAGTAAAAGCCAAGGGCAGCGACAGATACAGAAGGTCAAAGGACAAGAGACGAAGAAAGTACAATCGAAGCTATATTCTCTATAATGCCTTGTACGTGGAGTCGAGCTTGGTTTTGAAAGCTATCGGGCCGAGATCTGAGAGTCAGAACTTGATCTAACTTCTGGAAAGGAATCAAGATACACTCACCTGATTTATCATCCCAAAGCTCTGCCGCTTCTATATTCAACGGAGAGTCATTGTTGGGTTCTGTGAGAGGGACAGCTTGTCAGTTCACAGGCCATCATCTTTTGTCGCGCTGGCGATGGAAGACTTACCTCCGAGCAGACTCTGCAGAGACACCAGAATGGTCTGCACCGAGTAAACTGCAGACCCTAAGATGATAAAATGAAATATCTAGGTTAAAATGGCTGATCATGACGATGATGGTCAGCGCGGAGACGCACATTTCTCTTTGAGGATATCGAGGCAGATGTCTCCTTGAGGGTAAGCTACGTTAGGGTGGAACATTGGAGTAGTGAATTTGATAGTTGGGGCTCTGAGAAGTAATAGAATGAAGCATGTTGATCGGCGAGCTCGTGTTGAACTGAAGAGTACGGCCACTCACGTGTAAGGGTAAGTGTTCGGGAAGTGAATGCTGATACGGTAGTCTTTTCCAGAATAAGGCTTATACATCCAACGCAGGGATAAAGCATCAGTAGTGAAAAAATCGACGGTGACGCTTCCGCCCAAGTTTCATTCAACTTTAATCCCACCCGCTTTCGGATGGGATTTTCGTGGACTCACAGTATCATCGACACCTTTGATCGTTCCAACCCAGTCGAGGATATTAGAATCGGATTCTGGGAACGCACTGATGCCTGGGGTGTTGCTCATCTGCGTTCCACAAATCGAAGATCAGAAAATGAGCCGTCACACGAGGAGGATGTCGAGCAAGGAATTCACTCACCATCAAGCCCATCAGCTCGCTTCGAAGCCTAGAAGTGTTCACATAATAGGTGTACAAGTTAGTATAGTGTTCCTCAGATAGGCACTTTGACCCATTTTTGGGAAAACATGGGTAGAAGATATTTGAACATACCTCTTTGTAACGTTCTGGCCGCTAGAGGCCGAAGAACCAGCTGCTGTGGACTTGACACCAGCGGATATGGCAGGAGGTTGGTTCATAGTAGCCATAGCGAAGGAAATGGGTCTGAGGATGGGAAGGTCGAATGAGGTCGAAGGTCAAAACTGTTCTCGAGACGCGCTCTCAGCTGAAACCAACCAAGCCAATATCGAAAATAAATTTCTGCGATCTGGCGGCTACTGAAATACTATCTGTGTGTATGATCTTGCGGTATAGCGGTTCCTCAATTTTTTTAAGGCGAAAAAAATGCTTTTGGTCTTAATCGCCTATAATTCCTTTTCACTCCTAATGATCCCAAACTTGGGCTTCTACCAACGATCTAATCCACCCAACTAGTCACTCTATAGCTACCTTGATTTAGTGGTGAGCATCTGGGGATGAGGTTGGTCTGACCCAGGTCTCCTTTCCGAAGACTTCGAGATCGTGCTCCTTACGCTTGCGCTCGTAATAAGCACCTGAGGAAATCAAAGATTATGTCAAACTCAGAAGCATTCCTCGCACAGGCTCGAAAGAAGACGTACGGTTTGGCAAGTCAGCTCTGGCGAGGGCGGTGTCGGAGGTTCTGAACGATTCTTGAATAGAGTACGCTCCGTAGAAGACGAGGCCGAAAGCGACGACTGGGATCTGATAGTGCTTCCAGAACTGAAATTGTTTCATGAGATAGTTTCAGATTGAATTTGGCCGTGGTTGACAAAGAAAGATGAACAATAAAATGTTGGTGGTGGGAGCAACAGCATATCGTCAGTTCTTGATTCGCAAACCTCGTCGCCATTTCGCGCATCCCCAGTCAACCAGGCTATCGTCATACCCATCTCAACTTCTCAACCCCACCATCAAGTTCTAACACCTATTTACTGTCAAAGCTATGAACTTACTGGGAACTTGTACAACTTGACGCCGAAAAGGCTGTTCACGTAGGGGAAACCTGTTCTAGCACTGGCCATTATGACTGGAGTGGTTGCAAGGTCGTTTAACAAGAATCGAGAGATTGGGGGTGAGAGTTGTTGAGGTTCAGTTGGGAACGACCAATTAATGAAGTTGATGATGATTGAGTAGGGAGAGCAGACGTTCGCCCGACCAGAAAAAAGTGAGACCCAAAGGCAAACACCAACGGAAACAGTAGGACAAGCAGACGAGGAGACCGAGCAGTCAGGTAGGGTTGATAGGGTCGAAAAGTACAGGTTCAAGGTAATTCGAGGGACAGATCAAAGCGAGCAAGTGGGAGGACGACGCAAGAGTTGAGGACGGCATAGAAAAATGGCAAAAGAACATCAGTCCCGACCTAGACCGCACATAGATCAATGAGAAAGTCTCTTTACCTATCCTTTCCAAAGACTTCGAAAAAGGAGTTGCTGGTCAGAAGCTGCCCTTGGAAATCGCTCGGCGTAGCGCTCCTGAAATTTGTGGTTGGCCAGACATCTGCGCGCCAGGCGAAATGTCAGATTGAATGCTTTCGAAGTTCCAGGACCTGACTCCACAGTGCAGTTCTTAAAACTCTTCAGTTTCTTTTATCTGAACTTCCTTGGTAGCTCGAAGCCCAGAGGGAATTTTCTGCGCGACCACGGGAATGTATCAGCGGCGAAGTGACAGACTGAGAACTTGCATCGAAACGTCAGATTGGATGCAACAGATGATGCAGAATACAAATAACTAGTCAGGAGACCCTAGAACTCCCACAATGACTCAATTTTGATGATGATTAAAGTGTGCTACAAAATAAAGAGCCAACGGTCTACAATAGACAACCCCAAAGAACAGAAACAACGACTACCGCAGCATTCCAGGAAGCATTTAGAAGAGCCACTGCAGGAACTTGCCGACCTTGGTAGTGGCTGGTGATGGATCGATGTCAATCTCGGTACCTGGGACGTTGGAAACCAAGTCGATCTCGTGTCTGGATTGGAACTTGGGTCTTCCAGAGAAGAAGTAGTGTCCGAAGAAAAGCACCAGACAAATTGGGATGTTCTGATAGATTTGAACGAAAGGAACAGAGAAGAGTCAGAAAGTATTCTTGGGCAGCGTGCAATCTAAAAGCGACCACTCACAATGTAGGCGATGATGAAATCGGAGACGTCCCACTGTCCCTTGATGAAGACCGAGAAACCGTTGAAAAGGACGACGATGACACACCAGACGAAGGCGAACCAGGCTGGGTATGGTTGGAATCTGTTGTAGATGAACTTGGAATCCTTTCTGCTCCAACCCTGGGCATCCACAGCCTGCTTCCATCGGATGAAGGAGAGACAGATAACACCCCATCCAATGAAGGAAGCGATGGAGGTCAAGTTGGAGAGCCAGTTAAGAACGCTGAAGAACAAACAGATGTAAGCAAAGGGTGACCAGGCAAGGAGCGACATCAACAAACTTACGTAGAAGCACCATCGGAAAGAGTCATGTAGGCGAGCAAGATCCAGACAACGGAGAAGCAAAGAGCAACGATAGGGAGACCATTCTTGAGGGTCTTGGCGAAGATCTTTGGGGCCTGTCCTCTGACAGCGAGACCGTAGATAAGACGAGAACCACCGTAAAGACCAGAGTTAGCGGCAGAGAAGGCGGAGGTCAAGACACCAGCGTTGATGATGGATGGAACGACTTTGATGCCGAGACGAGAGAAGGCCAAGACGAATGGGGAGGAAGCAGCAGTTCCGGTGGATTGCAAGAGGTGGGAGTCGTTGTATGGGACTAAAATGGGAGCAAGGTCAGCAGTGAATCGCCTAATCACAACGAGGCACAACGTAGCTACTTACCAAGCATACCAATGATGAGAATACCAACAATGTAGAAGAAAGCAATTCTCCAGAAGATTCTAGAGACAGCCTTAGCCATAGCAGCACGTGGGTTCTGAAGTTCACCAACAGTCATGGCAAGAGCCTCCATTCCAGAGAAGGAGTAAGCGGCCTGGAGCAGAACGGTGAACCATCCGAGGAAGTTTCCTTCACCTCCGGAAGCGTATCTGGGAGCGAAAGCACCTGGGTTCTTCCAGTATCTGAAAAGCCGCAATTTCAGTGTCAGTGGAAGAGCTTTCTGCACAAGCAGGGTTTTTATTTGTTACATACCTGAAACCAATTCGCTCGTGGACTGGGTTTCCTCCGAGATCAACGATGAGACCAGCGAGGATCAAACCGAGAATGAGCAAGATCTTGATGATGGCGAAGCAGAACTCGGCTTCACCGAACCATCTAACACCAAAGAAGTTGATTGAGCCACAAAGAATGAGGAGCATAGTGACGTATCCAGCCAAGTGAGACTTTGGCATTGGGTCATCCCCTGAGAAAAGGCGCTATCAGTCCTGAGAGTCGCAAGCAACAGACCACTGGATAAGCGGAAAACTTACAGTAACCGATGATGATAGCAGCAGAGATGATTTCAGTTGGGAGAGAAATAACAGAGGAATACCATTGCTGGAGGGAGATGGCGAGGAGCCGTCAGCAAATATCAACAGCTAAATTTTTTCCGAGCAGCTTTTAACTCACCATCCAACCAAGCATAAAACCAGCAGATGGATGGATGTATCGCTCGGCCATGTGAACGTATCTATTGCAGGAAGGAGAAAAGGAGGCGACGGGATCAGAAAAATGTTTGCGCGAAAGGCGGCGAGACACCGCAAAGCCGACAACTCACCCTCCAGAGATAGGAGCAAAACACATCATCTCACCCAGTGACTGAGCAAAGAAGGAAAATGTGAGCTTGACGTTCTCGAGGTGCCAGGAGATCCACTCCAGGTGGTTGTGATCTGCTGCCGGGCCGAGTAGCGATGAGAAAATCTGGCGCTTACCTGGATCATGGACCAGACGATGGCACCAACGAGCATGTATGCAAGCAGGGCTCCAGCTGGACCAGCGTGAGCAATGGCCTTTCCTGAACCCAAGAAGAGACCCGTTCCGAGAGTACCAGCCAGAGCAATCATCTGGACGTGACGTTGTCGCATGTTTCTGTGGACGCCATCCTTGATTCCAGAGTGGACTGAAAGAAGAGAGAAATAGAAAGAGAGAGACAAAATAAGAAGAGCGCGAGGTCAGTGTCACAGGTTTGACAGCGTCTGGTCGAAAGAAGGGAGACTCACCATCGACGAGGGTGTCCTCGCTAGCTGGGACGACTTCAGTGGTGTATCCTCCTTTCTCCTCAACATCTTTCTCGTAGTTGTCGATAGCTGACATCGTTGGTGGGGGGTGAAGAGGGGGTTGGTTGGCGTTGGATGGGTGTGTGGGAATAGACTCGATTGGCAGGAAAAGGTCACCAGCCTTTTATGCAAGTTCCTGAGAAGGCACAAAGGGCGAGTTTGCTTCCCTTATCTTCTTAAGTCGCCATGCGGCCCAACAGTTCCAGGTCTTTAGGGCGATAAGAAAGGTTTTGGCGCGGGAGACAACTGGTCCAAAAAGTCGCCCTACGGCGCAAAGAAGTAAACAGACCTGGTCAAGAGGTGGTGACTATATAGTACAAGAGTCAGATGGTAAATCAACCAGAGGATCAGCTTCTTCCTGAAAGCAGCAGCAACGATTGACGAAAGCTCACCTTGAAGAAAATAGAGGTGGTGGCGTCCCGCAAATCTAGCCCTGGAGGCAACTGAGACATTTTCAGATAAGGAGATGTATTTTGAGAAAAACCAAGCTTGGACGAGTTTGACTGCTTTTCCATCCTTTTTGACAGCACTGAAGCCCTTACAGCCTGAGTTTCTAGCTCTAATGCAAGCAATGGCACAGAATGTTCACTTTGTCAGCTTTACAGTCCAAGAGAAGGGACAGAAGTAAACACAGCTCACTCTTCGGCGGCTAACGGTCAAAAGCTCGAGCTCGATCCCTTGTTTGAATCTAGATTCGCCCGTTTGTGCACCTTTTTTTGGTGTTTTGAGTCTGGTTTCATTCGCCAATGTGCGCAGATATGCGCTGGGTACACTAATGGGCTTGATAACAGAACGACAACAAAAGTCATCAAAAGCCATCCCGAAATGAAGCGAAGAACGGAAGGGACAAACCTAGACGAGTTGGAGCGCGGATGATAAGGGCGGACAATAGCGAACTGGTGGTCACCAAGAATAGGATGAGATTGCTGAGCTTTGATATGGATACTGGCTGTATAGGCGCCAGTAATCCGAAGACGAACCGACAACAGAATCTGAGGCAAAGGTGGTGAAACTGTTCAAAGATGTGCTATGCTCTGGTGGATCGTACACAGGAGCTTCTCTGAGAATAAAGGATGGGATGTAAGATACAGACCGTATGTCAGGTTAAGTTCCTAAGCCAGCAGTTCAAGATCCTCATACCTTGATGAACAGGCGTGTTGCCGTTGACGCTGAACCGGACGTTGAAGTGATTGATCCTTGACACTCCTTCTTAATCCCAAAGAGAATCATTTGAAGTAGTCAAAATCAGTATAAGGTCCCTGGCCCAACGATGCTAACAGAAACTCACCAGCATGGCCAGATATTTATCGCTGAGCACAGAAGGTTGACGGACAGACTTGAGAGGGCGACATCCAGGATCCTCTTCTTAGACCAAGTAGAATCCGGAGCCTTGATCTACTATTGATTCCTTATCTAGAATCTACAAGTATGGCACACAGAGACCTAAAAAACGCCACCTAATTCATCGAAAGCCAAAACGCCTAACAGCCTCCGAGTCAGATCGAATATATTGAAGCGATCAGAAGAAGTCCTGACTTACTATCACCTGGGAAGATAAGGGCACCGGATGGGCTCAATGTCCCCCGAACGCCTCGCCTAGTCGCCAAGGCGCGCTGCTGGTCATTGTCTCTCAGCAGGCGCAGAGATGGGAGTAATTTCATCCCAGACATGTAAAGTAGGAGATGGGGGATGTTGTGAGAGTTGAAATGAAGGGAGTATAACCCTCAAAAGGGGAAACTTCAAAGTGATTTGCAGCGCAGCAGTAGTCTCACGGACGTTGCCTATCAGGACCATGTTGTCCTAGTGATTGAGAAAACCGCACGCAAGAAAACACGCTGGCTTCAATGAATGTGTTAGTCAAAGAACGAGACCTATTTTGATAGAGAATAGGACGTTATCTGAAGCTGAACTGGGGGCTGAAGACTAGTGTGAGATGACGGAGAATAAAGAGCGGACTTACACCATGGTCTTCCTCCTCTCAAACAGACATTTCTGATGGTTGAACTCATTTTTAAAAAGCTTTGAGGGCCTCATCCACCCCAAGCGCGGTCGGAAACAACCTGGTAACGTAGGTTGGTGAGGAAGAGTTTCAATCACTTCTGAGAAGTATGGCACTCATCCTCACAAGGCGAGGTTTGAAGAAGAAAGTTGAGCTTACCTCATTAGTCAAAATCCTTTTTTGATGAAAAAGCTTGAGTACTGTCTTAGCTGAGGCAGACTAAGAAAGAACGAGCAGCGAATGGTGGTCAACACAGATGAAAACAAAGCTCGCGTGAAACGAAATAGTAATCACACAGAAGACCATCTGCTGTATCCTTTTCCAACTTCTGAAGTTTTGAATAACAGGGAGAGGGACGTGGTTGGTAGCTGAGTCGTATAGCAGCAGGACCTCACCATACGGATAGCGCGATGATCTGCACGCCCCGAGCGACCTATTTATAAGCCCGGTGCATTTACTGCAATGTCCCTCCTTACCTTGTTTACGAAAAGCAGATGAGGTGCATTTGGGATAGTGGTAGTTAGGGTCGAAAAGCTGGAATGAGCTTTGAGAACCTGTTATCTTCTAGCCAAGTGTTATGACTAAAGAGCGTGTGGGGCGTCTCTTGGCGGTCCCATCCATCTATGCGATCTACAACCGGTTGGCTGCTACCTATAGACTTCTCTTTATGCGCAGGTGTCACACCTTCTGTTTAATGAAAATATGAATGTTCAAACTTCAGAAAAGCGGTAACTGGAAGTATGAGCTCGAGTTTGAGCCAATAGCAGCCAAAGTTCTTCCCAGTCAGACTGATCTTTAGTAGAGATAGGAAAAACAAACATATGCATAAGCTAAATCGTAAGTCCCATCACGCCAACAAAGAGCTACGATAAGTTGCTGTAAGAGTATTTATAGAGACCAAGAATGAAAATAAAGATAGAAGAGGTAAACAGGTTTGGGATAGAAGGATGCGGAAAAGGGGGGAGCGTCCAAATCAGACAATTTTAGTAGGAGATGATGGGAGGGGCGTGGAAAGATAGATGTTGGGGTTACGTTGTTGTGATGAGGCGAAGCGAAGTAATCAAAGGGTGGTGTGGATGTTGTCGTTAAAAGAAAGCGCCTTCGATTAGAAATTTCATTCAGATCCAAAATCGAAAACGCAATGCGTAAATGAGAACCGGTGAGTGTTGATGTTTGGCGGTGTGGTTGGTTAGTGTGCTAGAGATGATCGATGTGAAGGTGCAATGCAGGGTGGGTACAGTTCACTTAAATGAGATCAGCAACGTTGAGAGGCATCTCATCAACAGCAGTGTTGTAGAACTTTTCGAGTTCTCTGAGCATTGGAACGTCCTCGGTGGTGCTGTTGAAATGTGAAAATGCCATTAGAACTCGAAAAGGTCGAAAGTAAACAATCATCCAAAGAAAAAGACATACACGAAGTTGATGGCAACTCCCTTTCGTCCGAAACGACCACCTCTACCGATTCTGTGGATGTAGTTCTCCTTGGAAGTTGGCAAGTCGTAGTTGATGACCAAGGAAACTTGTTGAACATCGATACCTCTGGCGAGCAAATCGGTGGCAATCAACACACGGGAAGATCCAGATCGGAACTCCTTCATGATGACTTCACGCTCGGCTTGTTGCATATCACCATCTATCCAACGGAAAGAACAACTCAAAAGGTTTAGCTGAAGAAACACAGGGACTAAGAAGTATGTGATACTCACGCATGGCAGAAACGGTGAACTCTCTGGCAGTCAGCTTCTCAGTCAACCAGTCGACCTTTCTTCTCGTGTTACAGAAGATGACAGCTTGGGTGATGGTGACAGTCTCGTAGAGATCGGACAAGGTGTCGAGCTTCCAGTCCTCCTTCTCAACAGCAATGTCTAATTGGAAGGAGTGAAGAACAATTCAGACTGCGTTCAAGGGAAAAGCAAATCGAACCCTGCGAAAAGAGAAGGTATTACTCACAGAACTGTCTGATACCTTCAAGGGTCAGCTCGTCCTTCTTGACCAAGATTCTGACTGGGTCTCTCATGAACTTCTTGGTAACTTCCAAGACTTCAGATGGCATGGTAGCAGAGAGCAAGATAACTTGGGTCTCTTGTGGGAGGAGCTGGAAGGTATCGTAGATGTTCTCTCTGAATCCTCTTCCGAGCATTTCATCAGCCTCATCAAGACAGAACATCTTGACGTGGTCGGTCTTGAGGGCACGTCTGTTGATCACTGTGAAACATTATCAAAGAAGAGAAGCAAATGTCAGATGAGTGGACCTTTGACGGAAATGACAGCCCCGCCCGGATCCGCCAGAGGGGGCTAGCGGCATGACTTTGATAAAGAGACTTACTGTCGAAGACACGTCCTGGAGTACCAACAATGACGTGTGGGCCTTGAGCGAGCTTCTCCATATCCTCCTTGACGTTGACACCACCGATACAGGCGTGGCAGACAATGGACATGTAGTCACCGAGGGCAATAACGACCTTTTGGATCTGTTGAGCAAGCTCTCTGGTTGGAGCAAGGATAAGAGCTTGTGGGGCTTTCAGGGAGGTATCAATCTGAAAATTCAACAATAGCACACGGTCAGATTGGGAACGGTTGTAAGGAATTTGAGTTGCGCTTTGGCGGAGCCACGCGATGTGACAGGGAAGAAAAAAAACCTTCGTGCGGTGGCGCAGAAAAAAGTTGTGGAAACGTACCTTTTGCAAGATGGAGATGGAGAAGGTAGCGGTCTTTCCGGTACCAGATTGAGCCTGGGCAATGACATCGTGTCCCTTGACGACTGGGATGATGGCTCTCTGCTGGATAGCAGAAGGTCTCTCGAAACCGTAAGCGTAGACACCTCTGAGAAGGTCGGACTTAAGTTCCATGTTGTCGAAGCTATAATAGATGAGAGCCAGTAACAGAACAGAATAATGAAACAGACGACGGAACGAAATAGAGAGGTTTGTCAGTTCGCGAAGCGCAGCATCGACTGGTGAGGACAACAGAAGCTAACGTACTTGTCAACGACCTGGTCCCAGTTGGACTCAATCTATCAAGTGCAGAACGAGGCAGGAAAAAACAGGTAGAAAGGTCATAAGTAGAGGTCAGTACAGACGTCCATCCAGAGACCTTCGGCGGCCCATGTGAAAAGCAGAGCTGCCCGAATGAAGGATCCAACTTACGGTCTCTCCCTAAAGTTAGGCCATCCACAAAACAGAGAAGAGAGAAAAATGCCAAAATGACAGCAAAGGAGGGAAAACGAAGAAGAAAGGTCAGCGCTCAAATCCTTGGGAAAACGGATATTTTTGAGACGACAAACTTACTTCCAATTCGAGGTTAACGTCACTGAATCATCCAAAGGAGTTGGAGGGAGTGTGTTAAGCCAGCGAAGCAAGAAAAGAGTGATTGGAAAGATTAAAGGAAGATTTCGAGGAGAAGAATCAGAAGGAGGCGTCGAGCAAACGAGAAAAAGGAGGACCACCTACGCCATGATTGTAGTAGTTTCTTTGTTTGGGGTGGTGGTTCTAGGTTGAACCGACCGGTAGTTTCTGTTGGTGAAAGTTTGTTAAGAGTTTTTGTTGTAAGAACAACGTTGGGAGGCAGGAAAAAAGAGGATTTTTCTAGTCTTGTGAAGCAGGCGAGAAAAAATTTAGAGGCGAATTCCCCTCCATTTTATCTTAAAACAGCCTCAGACTGGCGTTTCAGCTGCACCCTTCTAGATGAGTCTTGATTGTTTCAAGGCCACTTTCCTCTGGGAAAACAATAAGCTTAATCGAGAACCTCTTTGGTACTCAGTAGATCCTCAGTGGCGGGTGTCGAAGATCCTTACCTTGATACGAGAAGCTGAGCTCTAAGGCGCGTTTCTTCCTTGATACAGGCATGAGACGGATCGCTAGAGTAAACTGTGTGTTTCTGAGTTGAAGTGGCTACTGTGGAACGTATATAGTTGAAGAAATATTGTCGACGAATGTACCATCTCATAATGCCCAAGCGAAATTATTACTGGAAAGGGTCAAGAACCTATCAGAACGATTTGGAACTATTCTTGTGTCGAAGAAAACATGTTGACATTTCTCAAATGGCTCACGTATAAATCGTGGAGGGATCAGAATGCCCATTGCCAATGGATTCCTGATTGCACATCGCGATCTCCTTCCCAACAACAAGTTTTCACATGGAAGTGTAGAGAGCAAAACAAAATTAGAGGATATCTTTCGTCCTCTCTGGCTGAGTATCTTGACTTTGTGACGCGCGAGTGTAACAGTGTGACTGGCATAATAAGAATGTAAACAAAGCCAGCGATGGCTTCATTATTGACTCGTACCCCTCCCCAAAGATTACCTTCACCTCAGAAGTAGCTTTCAAGCTTATATCCTCTTTATTCACTCTTCAGGATCTTCGGATCCTCAGAAACCTGCAGTGGGGACGTAGCTTGGTTTGGAGAAGCCTACTGAGGATGGGCTAGCACCTGGGCGAATAATATGAACTCAGCGAATATTACGGAAAGGCCATTTTAATAGAGCGCTATTTCAAGGAAAACCGGTCCTACTTCTGAACCTATAGTCAACACAGCCACTCAGGCCTCAGTGAAGCCTTGTAAGACTTCCCTCACTAATGGCACAGCGATCGCACGATCCCTGCTCCTTTGTGCTCCTCTTTGCTCTTCTGTTCTCCTCTGTGCTTCTCTGTGCTTTTGGAGTTTCCCTTCTTCAATTTCTACTTTCAAATGGAATTCATCTCTCAACTTTGGAAATCCGAGGAAACCACTCCTTCGCCTCTTCCCGCCCCTTTCCCAAACCGAACGAACCCCTCGTCGGTTGGTCGGATTCCAACAGTGACGAAGGATTCTGTCCCAGAAACCGGAGCACGCTGAGACTCTAGTTCATTTCGATGTCTTTGCCTTCTCAATCCTTCTCTGCTCAGTCTCTGGCTCCAACAATGTCAGCATTCGTGGGTTCGTCCCAAGGAGTACCAGCACCGGAAACAATGGAGGAAGAAGTATCGACTGTGGTGAGTTCACAGTCTTATCTGATGGCCATTGAAGTTGTCTTTCAGTCACTAATAATCCAGCTGCTACCGTCAGACTCTCAATTGGAAACTCACCAACTTGAAGGCGTTGTTTGACAATTCCAGAGGGGAATCCAAGAGCCGAGTCGTCAAGAGTTCGCTGTTTGGAGGTAGTAAATGGCAGGTTCTGTTTTATACTGTGAGTTTATGTACCTTTGACAAGTTGAAGCACCATTTGAGGTTATGGCCTTAGTGTATTGATTGTGTGTCGTACTCATCGCGGAAGTGAGCTGACTTTTTGTGACCATTCCTTACAATCATTCTAGAATGCTGGTTCAGGCGACTCCTGCTCGTTATATCTCTCCTGTGAGCCTACGGCTAACGAGAAGGAGAGGGCGATCGGTGGTAAATGGAAACGTGACGGCATGTGGCACTTCCGTTTCTCTATCTCGTCGTTGGATGGGAAGCAACTGTGTATGAAAGAAGCATGTATGTGCCAATTTTTGTTCTCCTGCTGTTTTGGTAATGCTGATGTTCTGGGATTTCATTGCTTTTGAGAAGCCAACCAGTTGAGCTCCATTCTCACTTCAACCGCACTGATCTTTTCTGAACCATGATCCTCTCTCCTAGCATCTTTGCATATAAAACCTCAAACTGGGGATGGGCTCAGTACTGCAAGCGAGATGTGGTCTACTACTCGTCACAAGCTTCAAAGCTAAATGACGCGTTCCGAATCACTTGTGCGATATCCAGTCAGCCGAGCGTCCCTTCCGGGAACAGGGAAGAAATCACGTTTCAAATCCCAAGGAGCTTGATCGAAGGTATTGGTGGTCTAGTTGGCGTTGAGAAATATTCAGACGTGAGTGCTTCTCTCGATAACTCCTCTCGGTGTGCACCTTTTGACCAGTACTGACCACCCGCTCTTGTCCTGGAACGATAGGTCGAGTTTATTATTCCAAGGAAAGGTGGAGGGCATGCGAAAGGAGAGAGTAAGAGATCTATCTGGGCGAACAAACAGCTGTTGAGGCGGTTTGCGTATTTTGAAGAGGCGTTTGGGGAGAGCTGGGCCGAGGGAAACGAGGAAGCTGATCAAGACGAATCAAATATGCTGGAGGTTGATGATGCGTTGTCTCAGGTACGTCAATTCGAGGCTCTTCCCATTTCGTCGGATTCAACTGATTTCTCCCGGTTGAGTGCTCAGAAGTCCGTTGAATCAAGCGACGATCTGCTTTACATTGATGACTCAGATCAAGAAGAAGAAGTTCTCGAATTTGATTTACCCAGCTCTGATGCATCATCGGCCCACTCTCTCTCAGAGGAAGAGGTCGATGAGGAGGATCACGTTCAACAGCATCTCTCCGACGACACAGCCCCAGCAACTGATGGGAACGACGATGTAACACACCAACCATCACCGCAACATGAATTTTCACCGATCACTACAACAGGTGCCGAAGGACAAGTTGATGACGAAGGAAACAGTAAAGCCGGAGGTCGGAGTTCCAAGAGGTTTAAGAATGAGGTTGGCAGTTGGTCACCGAAGAGTCCAAGTAAAGCTGGACATGGAGTTGATTTGAAGCCAAAGAGAAAAAATATTGGACCAAAGAAGACGAAGATTGTCATAAAGGATGCAGCTTTCTCCACTTGGAACGCTTTGCTTTACTATGTGAGTTGAATTCTCACATCGTTCCTCAGATCTTCCACTGCTCACAAGTTCCTTCTATTTAGCTTTACACAGACACCTGTGTGTTTGCGCCTTTATCTTCATCATTCATGCACACGCCCCTCCCGGCGTCTCAATCAGCACCTATCCTAATCCCAAACCTCAGCGCTACCGACTCTTCATCAGGCTCCTCCTCCACCGCGTCTCCAACACATGCGAAGAATCTCTATCTTCGAAAGCTGTGGATCACACAATGGCAGAAGGAACAGCATTCTAGAAGACCGGCGCCGTGTAGTGCGAAGGCAATGTACCGACTTGCTGACAAGTTGGGATTGGATGAGCTGAAAGAGAGAGCCTTTGATCACATCGTCGGATCTCTTACTGGTGAGCTATTTGCTAATGTGGCATCATGTTCATCTTCTGATATCGTTTCTTTAGTCGACAATGCTCCTCATGAAGTCTTCAGTGGATTCGCCAAAACATTCGAGGAAGTAAGGAAGCTTGAAGTAAAGTTCTTCCTGGAGAACTGGAATGAAATCAAAAGTCATTCATCAATGCGGGACATTTGGGTGTCGATTCGAAGTGGGAGGCATGTGGGATTCGAAGAAGGTGAGAAGATGGCACCGACTGATGCGTGTTTGATCTTTTCATTCCGATTACTGACCACCGTCACTTGTACGTCGTAGTCTGGCCTCTCATTATCGGACAGCTGGAATACACTCCTTCGAGTGCTGCCGTTCAGGAGAAGGAACCAGTTGTTCTTGGCGCGGGAGCCAGTCAAACCTAATCAGATACGACTTCATGAGCGAAACTCTTCTCCTTTCTTTTCTATACTCTCCTTTCTTTTCTCTATGTTGAATGTAAACTTCAATCTTGTATGCGATGGACTTTTATGCTGCGTGGCCCGCCTGCCACAATCTCGCCTATTTCACAACCGGTTTAAGTGGGGCACAGTCGACTATCCTCCAACCTGACAAACCGCATCATCCCTTATACAGAACCAAAGTTATGTCAGAGTACTATACAGGTAACAGAAACCCAACAGAAATTGAAGCTTTGAAGAAGAAGCTGTGGGACGGTCCACCACCAGATGTCGAAAAGACCTTTGGAAAGCAGGCATGGGTGAGTAGACCCGCCGTACCTTCAGATGCCGCATAAAGTGCTTAATGTACATCTTGGTGCTTTGTTTCTACTTACAAAGATTGTTCCTGGTACTGAGAAACCTGGGCAGACTGGTGAGGGTCGATTTTCTCAGTCGCTTTTGTTGCTGTTACTCGTTTCGTTTACCACCTCTTTTCTTGCTTACTACACCAGGCCACTACAGAAGTGGTCAGTATCTGATAGTTCCATCCCTGAAATTATTTGCAGACCGAACTAACATGTTCTTCCTGTGACACTGCCTTCTCCCTGTTTGAGCGCTTACCAGCTGTCTTCAAGGACTTGGACGTTGTCGTATCTACAGACAAGCCTCAAACCTGTTATGAGCTCTTTAATCAAGGTCAGCCATTGGTCCTAATTACTCTCATAAAGCATCATCAGACCTTACATGGTGTTCGTGCTTTGCATGTGACTCCTTGCACTAGCCGCCTTCGACGTGCCAGATTCGCCGTGTCTTGGACGGATACCCGTCTTGTCACCCATTGGCGTAACTCCTGTCGTTTATGGAAATGAAGTCACATATCTAACCTATAAAGAGGTGTCAGATAAGCGACTCAGCGTGAGTTTCCTCGCTCTCTTTGCCGAAGCAAGATCATTGTTTGTAGTCGTCGAAATTGAACCTGGTGCTTTATTGAATTGACAGATTGGTTCTGGTTTAATGCATCTTCTCAACTCTGGCGTTCTTGGAAAGGACATTTATCAAATCGACACCACTTTACCCAAGAATCTTGGATGGGGTGTTGGAATCTGGACCGCAAACAGACCCGGTACGTGACAATGGGCAAAGTCACCTAATACTTCTCGGAGTTTCGGCTAATTCCTCACATTTCATCTAAAGAATGGCAGCTTATCGACTTGGGCTGTCACGCCTTCTCCCTCGTCACCGCGCCTCTGTATGATACCCTCGGACCAGTCAGTCGATTGCGAGAACACCACTTGTACATCAAACTGACTCTGATTTCCCTTTTTTGTGTTTCCAGGAAGCGACCGAGCACGTCACCAACCACTCTCAACTGAAAGTCATCTTCACCTCTGCCGCTCATTTGCCAGCAACCTGTTCTCTTCTCAAGAAATGTAACAGTGTCAAGGCAGTCATTTGTGTTGATGAACTTCTGCCACTTCAAGCTGAGATGTCAAAAGTTGTTTGCTCCGAAAAGGGGGTCTGGTTCGGAACTTTCAGCCAACGTACGTCGCGTCTATTGCCCCATTTGGAACCTTGTATTACGGAATTGACTCATAACTCGACATTCTAGTCGAGAAACTCGGTCAGGAACACCCATTGGCACCCATCCCCCCCAAAGCAAACAACGTTGCAACCATCTCCTACACCTCCGGAACGACGGGAACTCCCAAGGGTGTTGTCTTGACGCATCGAAACCTCACCGCTGCTGGAATTGCCAACTCTTACGGTAGAAACATCAACATTGGATTCACTTGTGCTGGTTATTTACCTTTGAGTCACATGTAAGTCTTCGCATCGTACCTTCGCATCGTCGCTTTAGACATACAGGGCGCTCACAGCAGCTTTTCTTGCCGGAGGATAGTTATGAGAGGATGAGTGAGATCAACGTTTTCTACAGTCGTTCTTTCATCTGCTACACAACTGGAAATACTCTTCGACTCATTGAGGACTTGCAACTGATTCGTCCTCATGTCATCATCTCCGTACATCCTCTCTTCTTGGTGTTCCATTCCAAGCGACACTGACCGAATTCTGTTTGACCATTTGATACTGGTAGGTTCCAAGAGTTCTTAATAGGATCTACTCTGCGATCATGGCTCAAGCGAGTGTCGGTGGTGTCAAGAGTAAGCGCCCCGCAATCTCAGCACCACTTTCTGATTGAGTCGCTCACATCAACCGTCTGTCTACAAGGTGCGCTCCTCAAAAGAGCATTAGATGTTAAGATTTCAAATGGAAGAGCAACAGGAGGTTTCACTCATTCATTCTACGAGTACATATTTACTTCTAGGATTTTCTTACCTCTGACGATTCTGGCGTCTTGCTTATTCTGACGGCTTGTGATTATGTTGAACAGTCGCGTGGTTTTTGCGAAGGTCAGAGCCCTGTTGGGTGGTCGACTAAACTTTATCGGAACTGGATCAGCCCCGCTTTCTGGTGATGTTCAAGAGGTACTCAGGGTCGCGTTTTCCAGTGAGATTGTTCAAGGTTGGGGAATGACGTAAGTTCAGTTCTTGTCATCTTCTCTTAGAGTGACAGGCTAAGTTATGCCTGTGATGGGGTGAAAGTGAGACTGTTGGATCAGGTAGCAGAGGCCATCCAACGGATATCAAGTCTCTCGGCACGATCGGCGCCCCTATCGCCGGTATCGAGATGAAGCTCATGGATGTTCCTGAACTTGGTTACTTGGTGACAGATAAGCCGTACCCTAGAGGAGAGTTGGTCGTTAGAGGCCATTTCGTTTTCGTTAGTCCTGCCCTACCTGTTTCCACTGCTGGCTTGATTTGTGAGACTTCTTTCCGGGCGTGAATATGTAGGGTGGTTACCTCAACGATGAAAAAAATACCAAAGAAACTGTTGACGCTGATGGATTTGTCCACACGGGTGATGTCTGCCAAGTCGACGAAGCCGGTCGATTCAAAATCATCGACAGGAAGAAAAACATTATGAAGCTAGCTCAAGGTCAGCTACCTGATAATTTTCCCAAACTACCCTTGGATTGTGCTGATAAATTTGTTGCTGGACTTGCAGGTGAATATGTCGCCCTTGAGACTGTGGAAGCTGCACTCGCCATCTGCCCGTTATTCCTATCGCTGTTCATCTACGGCAATTCCTTCAAGTCGCACTTGGTCGCTGTCAGTATAATCGAATGCCTAGATTTCTCTATTTCTCTTAACGAGAGCTTTTCTTGGTGTACAGATCGGCGTAGTTGACCCACAACAGGCGGCGTTGTTCCTCAGTAAAGAACTCAACAAGAACGTTTCGCCAGAGATGGTCTCGGAGCTGTTGAGTGACAAGAAAATCAAGGACGCATTCGTCAGACAACTCACTGCTGTGGGAAAGGGTCAGAAGTTGAATGGGTACGTCCTCCTTTTTTTGCGCTCTTGCCTGACACATCGACTGACTGCGACTCTTCCTCGCAGGTATGAGATCCCAAAAGGAATTTACTTAACATCTGTACCATTCCCGGATAACCTTTTAACGCCCTCATTCAAGTTCAAGAGACCTCAGCTGGCGAAGCATTTCGAAAAGGAGATTGAAGGCGCATACCAGGAAAGCGAAGAAGCCGGAAACGCTGCCAAGCTATAGATTAAGAGATGACGACCTATGCGGTATGAGATTGGATGTATAGGATAGTGTAAAAAAGTCCAGCTTTACGATATGTACTTCGCGCAGATTGTTCTTTCTCGTTTACTCTTTTCAAAGCGAGAAGATACCAAGCCAGCTTTCAGCACTCACCTACACTTTATCATCAGGAACTATTGTTGCGACTTCTCTCAATTTCTGATGGACTTTCTTGGGCCGCCACCCGCGTAGCGAGTTACCGAGACCCGATGGTGCCCTACACTCCTCAGCAGCCCTCGAACCAGCACTCCATCAGCAACCAAGGCAATGTCTCTGAACTTTAACACCCTGGGTCGAACCCCAGCTGAGCTAGAGGCGATGCAGAGGAGATTGTTTGATCGACCTCCTGCAGATATTGAGAAAAGGTTTGGTAGGCAAGTTCTTGTGCGTGGACTCTTTCTTTCCCCCCGCTCCTGTTTTCGAAGAGCAGAGGTACTTATGTGAAGATGCGGTTTATTTTTGATATATTCCCAGGTTGTGCCTGATACTGAGAAGAAGGGACAAACAGGTGAGCTCACACCACTCCTGTTCTCATTGGTCGGTAGGTCTTTTATTCACTAGGCCCTTCCTGTCTTGTTTCTTTATCCTAAGGTCATTACAGAAATGGTGAGTCGAAAGGATGCACTGGAATTCTCTTTGATAGAGCACGAACTTACAGTAGATTTGGTCAAATACACGACATTTGCGAATCCCTCGGCGCCATTGCAAAAACAAAACATAGCGCTTTGGCCAGATATTGACGTTGTCATTTCATCGACAAAGCCACAAACATTATATGAGCTCTTCAACCAAGGTAAGTATTTTTTACATTTGGCGTTGTAGACGAGAAAATGATAAATTTTCTCCACACCATGTGATCTTCAACCGCTCTGATCTTAACAACAATAGCTACAATCGATGCAACCAGTGCTCCTTGCTTGGCCCATCTACCGGTAATTTCACCTACAGGAGTAACACCGGCGCTTTATGGAGAAGAATTTGTGTATCAGAGCTATAAACAGATCTCGGACCGTAGATTATCGGTGAATTTCTCATTTTCCTCCTATTTCTTCGCTGCAGAGGATTAATTGAAGCCATCTTCTCACAGATTGGATCAGGATTGATGTACCTGTATAGATCTGGTGTGCTGGGGAAAGAGGTGGAGCAAATTGATACGACGCTGCCAAAGCACCTTGGGTGGGGAGTTGGGATATGGATTTCGAATCGACCTGGTAAGTAGACACGTTCACTTCAAGGAGACATTTTTTTTCTTTTTTTTTTTTTTTTTTTGGCTGGATTTCTCTATGCCTGGCTTAACGTGCTTATATATAATTGGCTCTCAGAATGGCAGATTGTTGACCTCGGATGTCAAGCGTTCTGTCTGGTAACAGCGCCTCTCTACGATACTCTCGGACCAGTAAGTCCCACTTCTAGCCCCTTATTTTGACTATAACTACAGCTCAGTTTTGGTTTTGGTTACGACAGGATGCAACGGAATATGTCACGAACCACGCAAGCTTGGCAGTGATCTTCACCTCCGCCGCCCATCTGCCAGCAACGCTTGGTCTCCTGAAAAAATGTCCGAGTGTTAAGGCTGTAGTGTGTGTGGATGACTCAATCCTTCCGCTTCAAAGAGATATGGCAATGAGCTTTTGCACTGAGATGAACGTTTGGTTTGGAACGTTTAGTGACCGTGAGCCCGTTCTTTTCAACTCAAACATTAAAAGGTCTTAATTCTAAAACTTTGAACTAGTCGAGAAGCTGGGAGAACAGCACCCTCACGCTCCCATACCACCACGTCCACACAACATCGCAACCATCTCATACACCTCCGGCACGACAGGCCAGCCCAAAGGCGTCGTCCTCACGCACCGCAACCTTACCTCAGCTTGCGTTGCGAATCTTTACGGGCAGAACATGCCAGCTTGGGGTGGTACTTATGCTGGATACTTGCCGTTGAGTCATATGTAAGTTATTCCGCATGGTTCCCTTCGTTGAGATAATGCTGATCATTGTTTGAAGATTTGAGAGGTTTGCAGAGATCAATACATTCTATTGTCGGTCTTGTGTTTGCTACACCACTGGGGACGTGACGAGGCTGTTGCAGGACTTGCAGTTGATCAAACCGCATATTATTATGTCTGTGAGTTGTGCACCTTCAACCTCTTATGACACAACTAGCTCAATAGCTGCTTGATTACAGGTCCCAAGAGTGCTGAATAAAATATATGCTGCGATCATAGCTCAAACGGCTGTTCCTGGGCTGAAAAGTAAGTCTGCCGGTGTTTAATACTACTTCTGTTAGATGGCAATGAATTAATCCCCTCCTGGCATAGGCGCCCTTTTACAGAGAGCTTTGGATGTAAAGAGTGCAAATGGAAAAGTTACAGGAACCTTTACTCATGCATTCTACGAGTACGTATTCCCCTTTCTCATCATTGCACTACTCGACGGTTTTGACTCCTTTGTTACTCTTTGCTTCAGCCGTGTCGTCTTCTCTAAAGTAAAGCAACTCCTGGGCGGTCGGTTACTGTTCATCGGAACCGGATCCGCGCCTTTATCACCTGCAGTACACGAGGTTCTTCGAGCTTCTCTCTACACTGAGCTTTGTCAAGGCTGGGGTAAGTCCTCCCTTTCTTCGAGAGCTTCACTTTTCGCATTGATTTAGAAAATTCACCATGGCCATTTGTTTGAAAGGGATGACGGAGACATGTGGCTCTGGCACAAGAGGGTACCCAACTGACATCAAAGCGGTAGGAACAGTAGGACCTCCGATTCCAGGAATAGAAATCAAGTTGGTTGATATTCCTGAACTTGGATACAGGGTTACTGATAAGCCATATCCGAGAGGAGAGTTGGTCGTCAGAGGTCACTTTGTGTTTGTGAGTCATGGTGATTTGATCATCTGCGCTGTAGTGATCCTGATTCAAAGTCCTGCGAGGATAGAGTAAATACTATAAAGATGAGAAGAACACAAAGGAGACGGTCGATCCCGATGGATTCGTCCACACGGGTGATGTCTGTCAAGTCGACGAAGCTGGTCGATTCAAAATCATCGACCGAAAGAAGAATATCATGAAACTCGCTCAAGGTAGGTTTTTGTCTCTTTCTGGTTTCTCTTGATGCATTGACAGCCTTCACTGATGCATATTTTATTTTTGGAAAGGTGAGTACGTGGCTCTCGAGGCCGTGGAAGCAGCTCTTGCTGTCTGTCCTCTGTTCGCCTCCCTCTTCATCTACGGCAACTCCTTCAAGTCTCACCTCGTCGCAGTATGTCTTTCGCCTCTATTACGTCTATTCCACCAAGTTTAACCTCATTGGTACTTCTGTAGGTTGGTATCATCGACCCTGTCCAGGCAGCACCAATCTTCTCCAAGGAGCTGGGAAGGAACATCACACCAGAAGCCATTGTGGGCATGCTTGGCGATAAGAAAATAAAAGCAGCAGCTATTAAGCAACTCACACTCCTGGGAAAATCTAAAAGACTAAACGGGTATGTTACCAAGCCCCTTTCCTTTCACCGACATGTTGCTGATTGGGGCTGTTTTGACTTTTCAGATTTGAGATTCCCAAAGGAATACACCTCACCGCAATGCCTTTCCCAGAGGAGCTGTTGACGCCATCAATGAAGTTCAAGAGACCCCAAATTGCAAAACACTACGAGAAGGAGCTTGATGGCGCGTATCAAGAGAGTGAGGTTTCGTCGAAGCTTTGAGGATCGTAAGGCAAGGAATGCACGGTTTGGCATGATTTATTGGTCGTTGATTTCGTTGAACTCTTAGCAAAGCACCATATTGGTTCTTTTTTGTTCGCGTATAATATGAAGTAGGTATATATATGTACACGATGGAAACTGGTCGATACAATTCAGATGATATGAGTGGTTCAAGAGACTCCGGTTGTGATCCTGCTTTCCCAGTAAAACGCATTTAGAGCCGTAGGGGGGCTGGCTGCAACAGCCATACTGAGCGCCATCGGGGCTACTCTAGCCTTTTGTAGCCCCAACACCAACAAGAATGGCTGACGGGGAAGTAGAACATAGACGCAGCGGCGGCACGTGTTGAGAGTGGTGTGTTTGTTGACAATAGTTTCACTGACTTGTTGTGAAGCTCAGGAAGGCTTTTGGTGTACCTGCCGAGCCGGGATGAACCTTTTTATGATACTTTGGGACTTGATGAGATTGTGATGGGTTGGCTGCAATACAATAACGGTTGGACGCCTGACAGGGCTTCGGTTGTCCTACTCAGATTCGTGATGCCTTGATCCAACTTATCCCAGGGTGCAATAGGACGCGAACCTTCTCAATAGTTTAGGTTGGTATGCTGCTTACACTACCACGGACAACAACAGCAAATCCTCATGCCAGCTTTCCTGTCGCTTCTTGTGTTTTGGGGAACTGACTAAGCCAAAATGGGATCACGATCCCTTACCCCAACGATGTTGCAAGACTTTCATTTTCAGTCGACGTTTGAATGTCGGACTTGATGGAATTTCATTCTTGAAAGAGCAGATTACTTGCTACTCTTTATCTCAATAAGTGGTCGTCAGTTTCAGCGGCATAGTGAATCATGTTTGCATTCTTGAATTTGACTTTTCAAACCCTCAGCAAGCCCAGTACAGTATGAGATCATCTCACAGTATCTTATAATGATGATTATGGACTGTCATTTGTTATTGATGTTTTTATTCATCGCTTCGCATGCGCTGCCAGAACTTCTCTGACCTTTCCAACCCTTCTCGCCAACTGCATGCCTCTCTCACTGCTCATTCCCAATCCCTGTTCCACAACAGCAAGGTTGCTCAACGCAGAAGGAACCGCTCGGTCCACAAATGGTTGGATTGCGGCATCTGACGATGGGCACAAGTTGAGGGCAGCTCTTTCCATGAAGAACAGAGCTGGAACAAAGGTTTCCGTTGTCAACATTTGCTGTGGTGGAATACTCGCCAACAAGTCAGAGAACTGTAATAACAACGACTAATCAGTATCAAAAGTTGGAAGTATAGAAGCATATAAAAGCTTACCTTGACAAGTGTCGTGAGAATGACTGCTTGGCTGAGAGCGCCTGGAGTTCGAGGGTTGAGAGGCAAGCAGGCATCGATAGCTGATGGTCCAACTTGCATCATGAGGTTTCTTAGAGCGTTTGGATCTTGAGACATAAAAGCTGAAGAGAGAAATGAAGATGTCAGCGCTGGACGAAATGGTTGCCTGACTAGACGACATACATTGAGTAAACATATCCTCGTAGTCCACTAAGTCTTGGGCAGATGGCTGGGGTACTACTGGTAGAGGTGGGGGAGGAGGAGGTGCGTGGACTTGTTGTTGTTGGAGTGGTGGTGGTGTGGATCGATCGACAGAGTATTCTCTCTGATGGCCGTTTTGTTGAGAGCTGTTGATAGGAGCCTGAAGTCCAGGGTGAGATGCAGTAGGTAGTTGAGGTGGCTTCAAATGACCGTGAGAATCTCTTTGGTATTTGATGAGAACGTTGAGTTGCTTTTGTTGAATTGCTACGGTATCGATGAGAGTTTTGATAGACTCCGATGCCGTAGCGAGTTGTTTTGACATTTCAGAGACAAGCTGATTTGTTGCCAGCAAAGCAGCTGATTGTTCTGTAATGACTTCCTTCCTGATTCTAAACAAGAAAAAATAAATAAGAACATAGCCAGAGCGGCGTTGCGCGGCACGTCCTGAAAGCACGAAAAATTGACTTACTCTGTCATCTCAGCTTTGATCTGAGACGAGATATTTTGAGAGAGTGTATCAGTAGCTTCTTGATAGCTAGGGACGAGAGTCTCTGAGATGAGTTCCTTAATGGAACGATCAATGTGAGGGAAGATGGTTGAGATGAAGAAACGGGAAGAGAGCAGTCGTTCGATCTCAATTGGAAGAGTCTGAAGAACAAGAAGAGCAACGACTTGTCAGCAGTGCAAACAAGATATTAGCAAAGACTAAGACTGACGCTCTTCATGGCATCCGTGACACCTTTTCCAATCTCAGCAGAAACGACAGCCTTGACTTCCTGCCTCGTGACCTTCTCAATGACCGGCAATACGCTCTCAGAGATCTGATTTCTCAACATCCTCTCTGTATTGAACGTCAACTCTTCACCCATGAGCTTGATCGTCTTCTCTTGTCGCTTCAAATCAGACAAAACCTCCTGTCGTCTCGCGTCCTCCGAGCGAGCTTGGTGACGGTCGAACTCTTTGTGGAAGAACTGAGACAGCTTGTTGTAAGTTGAATCTTCTAATTTCTTGAGTTCTTTTGCAAGATCGTTAGCATTGAATGAGGAAGAAGCTACTTCTGGCAATCGGTCGAATTCGAAAGCTGGAGTGACTTCTCTTCCTGCTGAAACATTTCTAGACAAGGTTGGTGCTGACAAAGGTGGTGAATTTTTCTTTTCCTTCATAGCGTGCGAGGTGGAGATAGAAGTGGAAGGTGATGAAGGCTGCTCCACAACTTCCGGGAGGGGGGGTGCATCCTTGCTGATGATGGGCGTAGGTTGAAGAACAGCGAACTCGTCAACGATCGAAGACCGATTTTTTATGATGCTGCTATCAGCTGACTGGTTTGTGACTTCATCTTGTGAGTTTTCATCTTCGCTTGGTGCTGGTAATGGGATAGGAGCGTCTGCGGGACTGATGTTTTCCTGCTTGACAGCAACGACCGGAGGTGGATGGATCTGGCAGAAATCATCCAACACCTTAGACGGAATGACAACCTGATCGATACCATGAGCTCCGACCGCGACAGCTTGTAAGTCGGTGCTGTTGTCAGTCGAGGTGACTGTTGCAAGTTGTGAAATGGTGAAGGTTGAAATGGCTTCGCAGGGGAACTCGACGAGACGGTCGAAGACGAGTGGAGAGTTGAGAGCTTGTACTTCTGGTCTGACCCGAAGAGCGAAGAGAGACGATCGGGCTGTGTTGCTCAACCTGCGGAAGGAGCGGTAGAAGGACAAATCAGCGTGTGCTAATAGGGACACAAGAAGAAAATATGAACTGACCAGATAATTCCTCTTCTGTGATCAACCTCAACCTTTCCAAACATACTCATAACGCCGTTTCCAACAAGCTTGAAGCTCGAAATAACTTCAGCACCACCGTTAGCCAAGCTCACAAGATGAACTTCGCCTCCCTTTGCTCTACCCAACACGACAGAACCTTCCAAGAAGTCCAAACTTGACGGAATACCAGCACCCGGAACTGGCTTTTGAAGGATAAGAGTTCCTGAAGTCTCGGTGACGAATCCAGATGACTTGATAGCCTCCAGTGACCAGACAGAGAGCGTCGAATCCGTCGATATAGTTGCCATCTGAAGAGCAGCGTGATCAAATGCGAAAGAGACGATATCACCGCCTTCAACACCGCTTTCCAAAACTTGAGAGCCCTCGAGAAGCTGCTCAAGCGTTTCCGGCTGCGTCGGAGGGATCCCTTCTGGTGATTGACCGACAGACGAAAACCAGATGTTGGAGTGGATGAAGGGTTCAAACATGACAATTTTTTTCCCCCAACTGAGCGCAAGTGTTCCTTTTCTAAACCACCTCGCCAGCTTCAGTCCTTCTGCTTGACTGCCGTCTGGTTGAGGACCAGACACGGCGAGGACCATCTTGGCGAGAGTTTCGTCCTCTTGCCAGCCCTGAGGGATTCTGAAGATGACGAGACCGCCATCGCTAGTGACACAAGCGATGTTCTCACCGTCGAGCGCAATGTCGATGACATTGGCGTCCTTGGCGAAGAAACCAGATTCCAGGGGAAGTTTGAGGAGGAGACGAGCGCCGGATTCCTCATCAATGATTCGGAGTCGACCACGATTCATAGCGTAAATGATGAGAGATTGAAGAGCAACTGTCTTACCAGGGTAGTACTGGTTAAGTCACCGAAGTGATGCAGAGTCAGCTCTGTGGGTACGTAGAAAGTACATGGGATTCCAAAACAGGAGCTTGGACACTTACAACCAAATCACTTTTGATGATCGTAACAGGTTTCCTGATAGGAACAGCGTCTCTATCCTCTTTTCCAGCATTAACCCAGATAGACTCGGCATTAGCTTTTGAAACATCGAACGCAGTATTTCTTCCATGCAGCTCAACGCCAGTTCCAACCGAGCTAGAAGCTTCAGATGAGAAAGCAGCTGCTTTCCATTCTGGTACAGGCGTGACAACATCCCCGTTCGCTCTTTGCAATTCCTTTCTCGCAGCAGCAGACGACGACGACGACCCAGTCCTCGAATGGCCTTTCTTCTGAGGAGAAGCCGAGGCCTGTGAACCTGTCGATGGAATACGTTCGAGCAGCGGATGAGAAGGTGGGTTGAGTGCCGTGCCCCCCAGGTTGGTACTGTGCGGAAGCGCCGATGGGAGGCCTTTTGGGTTCGTTGTGGTAGTCGCGGAGGACAATGGGGATGCTGAGGAGTTGATCACTATCGCATCGACAGGTGGAGCTGGTGATGAGCTCTCTGTGGTACTCTTGGGTTCAGCAACTGCAGCTGTTGAAGGCAGGGGTGTGGATCGTCTGGATTTCGGAGGCGAGAATGCGTCGAAGGGCGAGATGAAGTGGAACACTGGAGGAGGTTTTGAAGCACCTACCGGAGTTTCAGAAGGTGGTGGAGAGAGAACAGGAGGTGTCGTTTGTTGGTGAGGGACCAACGGCGTTTGCTGAGGTGATCTCTCGGGTGTTGGTTCAAACATGTCCTGTTGAACAGCCTGCACTGGCGCATGTAGAGCTGGTACTGGTGGAGCAGCAGTGGCTGGAATAGCAGGTTCTAATTTTGCTGGTGGGAGTGGGATTGAAGCTGATGATGAGATGGGCGAAGCGGCTGTTGAGGCTACTCCAGGTCTGCGAAGAGAAAAGTTTCAAGAGAAGGAGCGTGAGCAAATTCTGTTTTTCCATATAGGAAACAAAACAAAGTACAGCACGAAGGACTCACAGAGAAGGTCCCCCCGAGTTCTGGCCCATCATCAATTGCTCCAGCAAAGACAGCTTCCTACCCGACTCCGACGTTGGTGAGCCCAGGGCTGCGGGAGCCGTTGGAAGACTAGTAAAGCCAAAACCACTCTTTACCGATGCACTTGAAACACTCCTATTCCCTCCAGCAGAAGCACCAGCCGGAGTATTGTTGAACATGGCCAGCAGCTGGTTCTGGCGGGCCTTGACGTTCTCCATCGGTAGCATTCCGGTTCCTGGAGCAATAGAGTTGGATCCCGAAGGCGCAACTGATGCTGTGCTAGCGTGCAGAGGCTGTCCGGAGGGCGCTGGGCTTGCCATGGAGAGGTTCCTGAACAAGCTGTCGAGGTGGGATTGGTGTGCCTGCGAAGGCGGCGGAGGTTCTCCTCCTCCTTCTACTGAGAGAGCTGGAGGGATAGATGATGGTTGAGGTGAGGATGAAGGTGGGTTTTCGGGATTTGCGTTTGCTTGTAAGGACTTGAGCATCGCATTGAGATCCATCTTTCGAACTTGCCGAACCTCTGTAGAGGAGAGAAAAAACATGAGGAGGGCAGGTTTCTCCGTCAGACCTAAGTCAAGTTGAGTGAGAAGATTCAACAGACATACCCAGAAGCTATCACAGGTTAAAATAGAGCGACAGATAGGTTTCAATGGTGTAAGTAGGATTTCTAGTGACGAAATCGCAACAACGATGGCCGATTTCGAACTTCCAATGAGATCCGAGCTCAGTATGAAGGCTTCAAGAACCCTGAATGAACCTGGAGGAGTCTGAGATGGATTTTCAGACAGTTTCCTATGAGAAGGTGGTCGACAGGGTCATCCTCGCTGGTCGCCTCGTCACGATGTCTGTCGCCAGAGGGTAAGTAGCCCTTTTAAGCTGCCACGGAGCTTGACAGAGATACCATCAGACAGCAGCTCAATGCCTTTATAGATGCTCTAGTTTGTCTCGCTTAACCTTCTCTCTGTGGAACTGCTTGCTTTTCTTTCTCAGTAATTGCAGCGATGACAAAAAAATGGGATATTAAAAAAGGACGTGTGGCCTTCTTTTTGAAACAACTTCTCGTGAGTAATCTAAAGACAGTTGAGATTAACGACGAGGCCTATAGCAGATTCAATCTCACTCCCACCGCCAGATTCGTATCTCTAACAAAAGAGAAGTCCTCTTGCACCGTGAACCCTCATGACACATTCTCGAAGGTTGACACAGCACACTCAAGACGAGTGCACCGGTCGGTGAGAATTGATGAACGTCAAAGAGCGAGAGGTGGGAGATGTGGATAGAAACCAGAAAGAAGGCACGACGAAGGAAAAGTTTTATCATGCAATCTGGGAATTTGAAGATATTTTCCGTGGAATTTTTCTCGACACCAGGATATCGTCCACTCCTCAATAATCTTTAACAGAGTTGTGTAAAAGAGTTTTAGATCTGAATTCTCGTGCGATGAGAAATAGTATTGCGACGACGAACGCGATCTTTTAGTCTAGAACTTCCCGACCTCCCATCTCTTCCAATCCACCACCTCGGTTTCAACCCCTTTCTCTTCCCCCCAACTCTTCAGTACCACTGAAACAGACTTCCCCTCGCCTTCCTCCCCAAACGAGAAGAACTCCCTCTTCATAAAGTCCCCTTCCGCATCAACCTCATCACCCTCGGCAAGCACAAGCTTCGCACCCTCCGCCTCTGTAGGAGGTGAAGATACAATCTGCTGAGCGACCGCATTCGCAACCCTGCTCACTTCCTCCTCAGGCAGTGCCCTTGCAGCAGCGCCGTGAAACCGCATTACGACCAGCCCAGCGATTGACCCCACCGTCGAACCCTTGACACCCTGAGGGCGATGCGTGTACACACCGGGACACCAAACCTCTTCTTTGGCTGACGAGGATGAGGGTGACGACCAGGCCGCCGATCGGCGGAGGACGATGTTCTCTCCTGTTGAGATGAGCAGCGCGCGGATCGTTTCCTGTATCGTCGCTCCGGTCTCCATGGAAAGTGGAAGGAGCGAAGGAGGTTCAACGTGTTGGATTTGCGGTGAGGATGTGGGAAGTGTGAGAGCCATTGTGGAGATGGAGAGCGCGGTGCTGCTGAACTCGGGAAGGCGGGAGACGAAGGCTGTTTCTGTGCTCAGCTGGAGGACAAAAATAACGTTTGAGTGAGTCAGAACGAGATCAAGCACAGATCAACTTTTAGTTCAGTTGAAAATCTGGAAAGAGATGGGAGGGGAAGAATTGAGTGTTTTAAACTCACTTCAATCATTGCTGCTTTCTTGTTAGACCCTTCGCCCGTCACAAACGCACTAATCAAGCCGTCTTTCGACTCTCTGGAAGCGAGCTTCAAAGCTTTCGCCGCTCCTGAAACCTCTGTATGTAGAGACGGTCGACGGGAAGGACGTAGAACGCGAGAGTGAGCAAAAAGTAGGGTTCAGTTCGACACCAACAAAGCAGGGAGAAGCTAGAGATGGGTGAGTTTACCTAAGTCTTTCTTAATCCATTCGACTGCTTTCTCCAGTGAAAGATTGGAGGCTGTCAGTGCTTCCTTCGCCTTGACCATCGAGACTGGGTGAAGAGCTCTGTAACAACGACAGATAGAAATCCAAGGTCAACATTTACTAGATACACTACAGCTCTGAAGTCAGTTGAAGGAATCTCACCTGAGTTGAGCTACCAGCTTGATGGGCACCTTGATTACGGGGGGTGCTTCTGACCTGAGGAGGGACGACGAGGCGAAGGACCTTCCTCCTCGCTGGCATTTCGACACTGTCAGCATTACTGATTGCTTAAGTGACATTTCTCCTCCTCCTTTGTTTGAGATGAATAGGATTTGTTAGTCGGTACGACGCTCGAACCAACGTACTACAGGAGCAGAGAAAAAAGCGTCGATCCGTGCGCCGTACAGATTTCAAACTCCGTTGCTGCGTCCCAGCTTTATAGAAATCTTTTTACTGGCCTCTCAGCCTCTTCTTTCCAACCGTCTTAAAAACAATCAACACTTTCAATCAGACATAGAAATGGCCTTCGGTGGTAAGCCCAACGTGCCTCCTGGCTTATCACTCGTAAAGTGTCCTTGAACAAATTCAAAAACCTGTCCTAGAAGCGAAGGGGCGACACTTTGCTCGAGGAGGCCTGCGATAAAATTTGTTTGATCTGTTTCTGATCACTATTTTCTTCCTATTCCCTTCTTACAATGGTGGTGCATAGATTCTCCAAGAGGTGGTAGAGGTGGTGGACGTGGTGGATTCGGAGGAGGTCAGTATTCCAGTTGACCCCTTGGAAATTTTTTTGATTCAGTCGCTGACTTACTTGGGTTATTTGAACGTATACCGTGTTTAGGAGGAAGAGGAGGAGGAGCAGGAGGAGGAAGAGGAGGATTCGGAGGGGGTGACAGAGGTGGCTTCGGTGCCAGGGGAGGCAGAGGCGGAGGTAAGTACCAAGTTTTCGATGGCATTTAAGATCTTCGAATTTTAACCCTTGACTAACACTGCATTTTGTTGAACACACAGGCCGTGGCGGAGGAGATCGTGGTGGTCGTGGTGGAGCACGTGGTGGTGCTGGTGGACGAGGAGGCAGAGGTGGTGCAAGAGGTGGTGCCAAAGCTGGTTTGGGAGCCAAGAAGGGAGGAGGAAACGTCATCCTGGAACCCCACAGACACGCTGGTGTCTTTGTTGCCAAGGGAAAGGTACATTTCAAGTTTCTTCTGTTATTTGTGTCTGTAGTGATAGAAAAATTTGGTTACTGACACTTTTTCTTATGTTGCGCTAACCTTCTTCAGGAACACCTCCTCGTCACCAAGAACCTCGTACCAGGAGACTCCGTCTACGGAGAGAAGAGAATCACCATCGCCTCACCCGGAGCATCCGCTGGTGACGCCGAAGTTAAGACGGAATACAGAGTGTGGAATCCTTTCAGATCAAAGTTGGCAGCCGGTATCTTGGGTGGTCTCGACGAAATCTACATTGCCCCTGGAAAGAAGGTCCTCTATCTCGGAGCTGCTTCTGGTACTTCGGTTTCTCACGTCGCTGATATCGTCGGTCCTGAGGGCACTGTCTACGCCGTCGAGTTCTCCCACCGATCCGGTCGTGACTTGATCAACATGGCCAAGAAGAGAACCAATGTCATTCGTGAGTCCCAACACCACCATATTTCTCCTTTATTTTACAACAAATGAGATCATATCTAACCCGGTTTTTGTCGTTGGTACACAGCAATCGTCGAAGATGCTCGATACCCAAACAAGTACCGAATGCTCCTCTCGATGGTCGATGTCATCTTCGCCGATGTTGCCCAGCCTGATCAGGGCCGTATCGTAGCTCTCAACGCACACCACTTCCTCAAGAACGGTGGTCACGTCGTCGTCTCCATCAAGGCGTCGTGTATCGACTCTACCGCTCCTGCCGAGGCCGTCTTTGCCAGCGAAGTTAAGAAGATGCAGCTAGAGAACATCAAACCTCATGAACAGCTTACGTTGGAGCCTTATGAGCGAGACCAGTTCGTATCACTCTTTCTCTCCTGCGTTGGTCGAACATCTTACTGACTCTGTGCGCTTTGTCTTCCCACAGCGCAATGGTCATTGGCAGCTACCTGAGACACAAGTAGAACCCTCTTCACCTCTTGTCTCTGATCTATTATACTCTTCGCTTTCCTTTCTCTCTCTTTATACTGTGCTTTTTTTTTTGGTCTTGATTGTACTACCACACTTTACCCTTACTTACCTTGCATACGTGCGCATGCATGTCCAAGACCTTTGTCATCGCAAGGGTGATTACTACGACTATCTTCGTGACCAATTCAAAGCCTACTATAAAAGCTGGAAACTCGTTCTGGCACAGGCGCAATAGTTGCAGAAGAAAAATCTCGGTTTCGTGGGGGCGAGGGCAGCAGAGAGCTCATTGCCCTTAGCTATAGATACCAACCTCGAACGACAGCTGTAGTGAAAGACTCTCATCGAATACCAGTTGAAGTCTTGCAGAAGACGCCCACGTCACCCTTCTTGGTCATAAACTACTTACTACCTTCCTTCGAATGAATCGTCGGATGATGCCCTGGTTCATATTTATTACCAGAATAAATGTCGAACGAGGATACAATCAGCAATTTTGACAATGACAAGAAACGTCACCAATGAACGACTGCGATAAACTCCCACACAAAGCCTTGTTTGAGAAGATACAAGTCTACTAGGCGTCCTTAGTATGCGCTCTTCGTCTGTTTCTTCCGAATGTCAACTGCTTTCACCGCATATCCAGCTACGATTGTTCCTATGTCCTCAGAGAGTCCCACCAATACCATCGGTAAGGTGTGAAGTCTTTGTCAAAAACCTGCAAAATAAAACTTGCTTTTCGTCTCACGAATGCGAGACGCGTCGTGGCTTCATCGCCGCCCAGGCAAGGAAACGCTGACTCTCAACAGCCTGCCTAACGATACTCAACCAACGGCGAATCACAGCACGCTCTGAACTGAACCCCAGCTACTACCCCCTCCTTGTTATAGCCTCTAAGGAAGGCAGCGAGAGGTCTAACACACATGCCCAGGGAAATTGTTACTCTTCAGGTTCGTCCTTGCTTGCTGTTAAGCTATATCAGTCCAAAGAGATAGGACTGACTTCGTTTCTTCAAACAGGCTGGCCAGTGTGGTAATCAGAGTGAGTGGTTCCATCCATGCTGTACTGAATAGGAGCTGACTGGCCTAACAAAATGATATCCTTTCACAGTTGGCTCTCAAGTACGCTCATCCCTCTCCTTTCCTATTCGTCCCATCCAACCTAGCCATAGCAACACAACCCTCTAACAAACATCCTCCTCATTTCCTCTTAGTTCTGGCAACATCTCTGTGCGGAACATGGTATCTCAAACGAAGGAATCCTCGAAGACTGGGCGACTGACGGCGGCGACAGAAAAGATGTTTTTTTCTACCAAGCTGATGACGAGCACTACATCCCGCGAGCAATCCTATGTGATCTAGAACCTCGAGTATGTCCCTCTCTCTCTCCGCCCCTACCTACGCCTGGATCAGAAAGCTGATGTCGTTGGTGGGCAAAACAAACACAAAAAAAAAGGTGATAAATGGAATCCGTACGAGCGACTACAAGAACCTGTACAACCCGGAGAATATGTACGTTCCGAAGGAAGGTGGTGGGGCCGGTAATAACTGGGCTATGGGTCATGGTCTGGGAGAAGCTCATTATGAAGATATCTTTGAAATGATCGATCGTGAAGCGGACGGGAGTGATTCACTAGAGGTATGTGCATGTTGTCCGCCCTCGCGTGTACTTCTTTACCTTTATAAATTATTAACAGTGTATAATGATTATTCTGCTCCTGTAGGGCTTCATGCTGCTTCACTCGATAGCAGGAGGAACTGGCTCCGGACTGGGTTCTTTCCTACTGGAACGACTCAACGACCGATTCCCAAAGAAATTGATCCAGACATACTCTGTCTTTCCATCGCACGAATCAGGAGATGTCGTCGTTCAGCCTTACAACTCCTTACTGACGCTAAAGAGATTGACGGATCACGCGGATTCGGTGGTGGTGCTAGATAACGCGGCGTTGAGTTCGATTGCGCAGGATCGATTGCATGTCAGTGATCCTAGTTTCACTCAGACGAATCAGTTGGTAAGCTTGTTACTCCTTCATATCTTTCTTTGGTCAAACCATTTCAAGATCTCACCTCCTCTGACCACCCACTCTCACTTGCTGGTCGTTCTCTCCGTCTCGCTTTTGATTTCTGGTTATGTAGGTCTCAACCGTCATGGCAGCTTCAACAACCACTCTCAGATACCCAGGTTACATGAACAATGATCTTGTTGGAATCATCGCCTCGCTGGTACCAACTCCAAGATGTCATTTCCTCATGACTTCCTACACGCCTTTCACCGGTGATCACATTGACCATGTCAGTTTTCCGTTCTCTATATGTATACCACATTACTTGCACCATAACTGACTTTTTGCACGTTCTGATGTCTGATATTGCTTTTTCATGCCATGCCATTCGGTGTCTTGTCAGGCTCGAGCGGTGAGGAAAACGACTGTCCTAGACGTAATGAGACGGTTACTCCAGTCACGAAACCGAATGGTCTCAACAATTCCCACAAAAGACGCCTGCTACATCTCCGCCCTAGCTATCATTCAAGGTGAAGTTGACCCTACAGAAGTAAATCCATCCCCATACCTCGTTTCTCTGCACGAAGTAGTTTGTTGCTGATCGTCCTTACAATTGTTAGGTGCATAAATCCCTTCTCAGAATCAGAGAGAACCGACTCATCAACTTCATTCCTTGGGGCCCTGCTTCGATACAAGTCGCGCTAACGAGGAAGAGTCCTTATATTCCAACGACGCACCGAGTCAGCGGATTGATGTTGGCCAACCACACCAGTATCGCTTCTGTAAGTATTTCCTCCCAGTTTTCTAAGACACGCTCGCTGCAATCTCTGATGAATTCTTCTTCATTTTCTTCATTCTCGTCCTGCTTTATCTTCGCTTGGCGGCGGCCTACCTTCCTCTCGGCAGATGTTCAAGCGAACGCTGGACCAATACGATAAGCTTCGTAAACGTGGTGCTTACATCGAACAATACAAGAAGGAAAAGATGTTCTCGGATGGTCTCGAAGAGTTCGACAGCTCGAGGTAAGCAAATCTTTAAATACCTCGACTCGTTCTTGTCAATTCGCCGATCTTGTCGCTAATTTGACTTTCATCGTTTCAACAGGAATGTCGTTCAGGAACTGTATGACGAATACAGAGCCTGTGAAACCTCGGCATATATTGACTATGGCGCTGGGGAGGACGTTCGATAGGTAGTTGGACGTGTGCATTCTTTCGCGCAGCCGTATATACGCCATCTCCTCTTGCTTTCGCTTTCTGCCTTTCCCCTTTGTTCTGGGTACGCTGTAGTTCATATACTCTTTCTTTCTATCTAATGATCTTTTCTCGATGTTTTTGACGTTGCGTTGAGGCGCTCTCCATGACTAACCGCGCAACCTCAGCATCATCGGTGAATCTCGACAGCGTGGCCAGCCGTAATTGAATGTTGTGCTAGCAGCATACTCTTGACGGGCGCTTTCTTGACAACGTAACGAACCCTCAAACTCTGTTCTCTTGCATATTCAAACACGCCGTGTGGGTCGAAGGGCGATAATTCGTCGCTGCCGCCCTGCTTTTGGAATTTGACGAGTCGAACAGACCCAATACAAAAAACGATCGAGAAACATGAGATGGCTTTCTGTTCTTCCTGCAACTTCTTCGTGTTCGCACATTCTAAATCGGCTGGCGCGTTTGAATTGGAGCCGGTTTATGGAGCTCATGACGATTCAAGAAGGCCGTGATGGATTGCGGCTTTTCTCTTCGTGAAATGAGGTCCGTCGCGTCGTTTTCGCATGATCGTCGCGCCGCAATGGAGATTCCCCCTCCAAGCTAAGCATTCGAACGTAAAAGGATCAGCAAGCCTAGCAGCCCATGAAGATCTAGTTCATGTAATCAAGGTGCAGCCAGATTTCTGCATCTCCCCTCGACGGAATTGGAACGCGTTTGCTCGCGACGAGATCGCCCGAGTTCGGGTGCCCTCCCCATCGCCACTGTCTTGAGCCTCCCACACGACCGGGATCTTCGCAATTGACCCTGTCCAAGGCTGTCTTCAGGCACCAAACGCACATGCTCCCTCACCTGGAGGAGGAGAAAAACAGCTGCTGAAAAGTAGATACAGGCCTGATATAGATGTCAATTAGGGCCGGGAACCGGTGCGGGCAGCACGCACTTTGGACCTAGGGCACATATCTCATCATTCGCCGCAAGGAGTTTGAGGCGTTTCAGCTAATGTGATGACCAGTGGAACTGCGAATCAGTGCTCACTCTCGTTATGAACACGCACAAAGTTTTCTTTGAATGCGAAGGGGAGCGGTGTCCTACAGTATATTTGAACTGCTAGGAATTGAGTTTAGGTTGAAATGTCTTATTTACTTGAACCTAATTTTCCAAAACCCGCCTAGTAAGAACTAAGGGAAGGAAAGCGCCACTCTGTATGCATGACCTGCTGTGTGGTGCCTCGTCGCAAGAAGCAAAACAAAGGGGAAAGCAAGAAACCAGCAAGTGGTCGCTTTCACGATATCTTGTGGGTCTTTCTAGCACTGAACTCTTAGATCTGTCTAAAAGGAGGAGGAGATAAGATATCCAAAGTAGCGGGAAGGGGTGTAACGGTGTTCAAACGTGACGGGAGAGGAATCACAGTCGTTACTGCGATAAAGCCAACTTTTTCGAGGTCTGCCTCCAGACAACCACCAAACTTTGAAAACGCCCTGGTCACCACCACGACACCTCACTTGAGTGAGAGCAAAGGATCCCCTGGGATAGGTCATCCTGCACAGGAAGACGACTGGTGTGAGTCGAAGCCCTGGCTTTTTTCCCACTCAGAAATTTACCATTCATCGCATTCGTAGCGTGAAGCAGCATGGACCATATGGATCCTCATCTCAGTCACATGCAGATGCAGCAGACCCATATGATGTACCATCAGCACCAGCCTGAAGGTTCGAGCCATCAACACATGCAGCACCAGCACCAACACCAGCAGGCTGCTTCCTCAGCCCCTGAGCCCGCCAGGAAACGAGCGAGGAAATCGATCGATCCGAGCACACCTCAGGCTGAGCAAGAGAAGATTGAGAAGGTCAGAGCCCAGGGTAGAGAGAGACAACGTAGGAAGAGGGAGAGGGACAAGGCAAAGAGGGAGAGCGGCGAGGTAAGTTTTTTTCCAATCGGAATTGAGACCCTGCCCTGTCGGCACCAGCTGCTCCAGCCTTGCGCCCGATTGACTGCTCTACCTTCTTGGTGAAGCTGCATTGGACTCTTTGCTATTATGTCAGGGCGAAAATGCAGCGAAAATGGGTCATTTTGATACTTTCTAGCGACGGCAAATGAGGGCACCTCGCTTTAGCTCTCGTGTTTCGACTTTGTACCTGTTTTTCACCTCCTCTGACACCCCCAAGCATTACCAGCCCACGCCAATATCTTCTTCTTTCTTTTCTCTCTCTGTCCATGCCCTTTGTGTCCTTCTTCGCCCTTTCTTGCTCGAAATTAACGCGCTTCTTTGGCCCCAATTTTTTTCCTCCCGTCTCAAGACTGGGTCCGTTGCCTCGACGATGCCTGGCATCTCCCCTTCGTCCACCAACGACTCTCCTCTACCCCAGATGAAGTCAGAACCTTCTATTTCCTCTACCAGGTCAAAGCGCAAGTCCATCGCCATGTCTGGTGGTAATATTGGAGTCAGTGGCGGAGGCCCTTCGCTATCTCTCATCTCCAATGCCAACAGCCCTTTTGCCAGCAATGCAGGTGGTTACCCTCCTCCAAGTCCCTCAGTCGGAACTGTATCAAACATGTCTCTTGTTAACGGCGGAATCTTGTCGGCGTCAACCAATTCAGCAGTGATCAGCGGCGGAACTGCGACAGGCTTGAACAGCCCTCTTGGATCTGACGAAGCTAGACCATCGCCCAAAGGTCACTTCTTCGCTGCAACCTTGATTCTAGCGCTTCAATCAAACGAAACCTTGAATGACTCTCTTAAGCAACAGTTGGGCATCAAAGATGGCGATTACGAGCTCATGAGAGAAGGTATTGCTGAGGTTTTCGACAGGTTCAAGATGACGAGCAGATTGAGTTTGCCGCATATGATGGCTGCTGACAGGACAGGCTTTGAAGGTGGAAGTGGGTTAGGTCTTGAACCCCATTTAGTCGACGAGGTGTGTGTCGTTCCGGTTCTATTTTCCGATGGTCACACGCGCCACCCTCGCAGCCAATGATCGCTATACTGATGCGCCACATTTGTCACTTCTCTGCGCTCTTGTAGGGCTATCCAACTCATCTTCACAACCATCCGTCAATGGGACATCAGCAGCAGCAGGAACCTTCGTTGGCAGGCTCGAATTCTCCCAGTCTTCACGACGAATCCCAGCAGCAATACTCGCCGCCTCAAAATCACCACATTAACAGTCCCGTCAAAATGGACCGTGCACCAATGCATCATCCTCTTCAACAACAACAACAACAGCAGCAGCTTCAACAACCACCATCGTCTCACTCGACGCGCGGTCGGAACAGTTATCCCATGAGCCAGCCTGCCACGCCACTACACTCGCGAGGCACCTCCTTGAGCATGCATGATCTTCGAAATACAGCATCTGGACGAGATTCAAGACGTGTCGACTCTCCAGCTGGCTCCCCCAACATTCAATCCCTCCAACACTCTCATCACCATCAACAGTCACACCTCAACTTACAAGCCGCTCCACCCCACACAATGCACTCCGGTCACATCATCCACAGCCCTACTCCTCAACAGGTTGGGAACGGTAGCAACAATTCAGGAGGCCAGTCATACCACCACTCTGCTCACCATATGGGCAACGGCGCCGTTCATAGTTCGGTTCCTGTTAGCTACGGCAACTACTGAAGCTAGCCGGGCGTTGGCTTACGTGGCTTACGATACCCTGAAAAGGTGTAGATAAGAACGACAAATGACCAAGAAATGAACCATGTACAAAAAGATTCCTCCCAAAAATGACCCCAGCGGCTGCCTTTTTGGAGCATTGCACAAAACACAAGGTCTTCCCCTTTCACCACACCCCACACTACACTACACCCTACAGTCCCTTTGGGCTCTCTACCTCTCCAATCACAAGTCACAAAACAAGATACAACACTATCTGCTCTCGCTCACTCGATCAAACACTTCCACCCTCATCGCTGCATTAAAGGTTATAGAAGAAATTTTGTCTGTAGAATATCACTTTCCTTTGGAGAAAAAAAAGCCCATTATGAAACTTTTTTGTTAGGGTATCGGGTTTTCCTCTTTCTTATATATATATCATCGCTTGCATTCTTACCCGCTCGTGATCGCAAGGGAAGCGTCCAGAGAGCATGACAAAGAACTGGTTCTCACTCTTGCTCCCGACAAACCAGAAACCTTGCTGCGCTTATACATCTAAACGATTGAATCTGATGCATGCAGCACGGAATGTAAGCAGACCTACACCGTGGATTTAAACAGACACTCCCCTAAACCTTGAAACACGCACTACAACTCAGGAAAAACTCTATGAGAACACCATCACACAGACTCAGTCGCACACATACATGACCAACACGTCTCACTCGTTACACCTTGGCGTAGAAAAGCAGGTATGCGCACTTCTCTCTTCCTCTGATATCACCCGCTTTACCATCCTCCGCGTCGTCCAGAGAGATCACAACATCTTCCTCCTTCACTTGTTCAATCGATTCATCGTCAATATGCAGCCAATTCTGTCTCGTTGCTGGTATCGATGCTGCAGTCGGGGAGGAAGGTGAAGATGACAAAACGGAACAGGTGTAGTGGCCTCCAGAAGCGGATGAACCGTGGTGGTAGACAACTGCGGAAAGTTTGTACTTGATTGGGCTACCCGTTCGGCGAGGCAGAGAGATGGATTCTGCGGCATGAAAGAAGTACACGAAAGAAAAATGAGCGGGTCGCCTCACAGGATAGACTGAAAGACAAACCTTGTGGAATGACCAGCTCAGAACTGTAGGCAACTACTTTTCTGCTCTTCTTCACACTACCTCCGTGATGACCATTCATCTCGCCATTCGTACCTCTCTCAAAGATAAACCTCTTGAAATGAAGCACCAATACCTCAGGCGTTGTCTCAATGAACACCTGCTTGACGATATCATTCTTCCTTCCTCCAGTCGTCGTGACATCGTGTATCACTTCAGGCTGCGTTAGCACTCGCAAAGCATCTTCAACGCATGAGACGTCAGGGTTCGTGATGTCGAGCTGCAGAGGTTGATAAGGTTCCAAAGTGACTGAGTCTTTACCCGCTGAACTTGAGTTTTTGAGTATCGATCGGAGTTTACCGCTGAAAAGTTTAGTGAGGTATGTTTGAGTTTGGGTGGAAGACGTCGTGTTATCGTGCAGGACATTGGTTTTGTTCTTTGGTCCGACTTCGAGCCATCCATCGCCTCCACCATTGGTAAATCCAACCGCTTGCCCGTTGAGACCTTCGGTTCTTAATTCCTCTTCTCCAGACACTGACGTGGCTGATGGTGTTGATTGTGATGGAGATGGGCCAAGCATTCCGCTAAGCTCCTCACCGAGGGTTTCTAAGAAGAAACCAAGGAACTCCTCTGCATCTTCTTGGTGACCTTTAGTCATCGATGCAAAGCGGGGATGAGTCTTCATGGCGTTGTAGACTTCGGATGGAATAAAGGGGGAGGTATCGGGAGGCTGCTGCTGCGGGAAGCTGGAAGAGGAAGTTGATGTTGATGGTGTTGGAGTCTGAGATGTTGGGATAGATGCTGCTGATGGTGAACCATTGGGCAGATTTGAAGATAAGAATGGAGACGGAAGGAGAGTGTTGGCGGATGTTGATGGTGTCGAGGATGGAGCAAGAACAGGGAATTTCTTCAAAAAGACAATCCTGACAAAAAAGAGAACATCAGGCTCAGCTCGTCTTACAAAAGCAGTGGCCATGATAGGACGAAACTCACAAAGCTTCAACCAATCCTCTCTTTCCCCCCAAATCAGCCTTCAAAATATCGCTCAAAGAGGAGAACAATCCGTAAAATGGAGCGCAGAACACTAAACTTTGAAGGATCTGAGATAAAAGGGAACCTGGTTAGTCTCTCAATACTCTAAGAAAATAACCTACAAGAAAGAGTGAGAAATGAACCTACTGAGTTGATGTAACACAGGTTTCCAGTGTTGACCAATCCTCTCGGAATGACCGATCCGGCAGCTTCCGAACTCCTCTCCTTACCCTTTACACTATTCAACACCACATCAGACGACATCAAAGTCGAAGACGAAGGGCCATTGAGCAGCAGCTCGCGTATCTTCTCCTTCTCCGTCAAAATTCTTCCTGGCACCACGACCCCATTTGCATGACCGTTCACTTTAGTCGATGGTTTAGGCGAGACGGAGGTGTTGGGGGTGGATGTTGAAGAGTTGTTTTGTTGAGAGGATGAAGACGGGGAAGGACCGACGATTGAGGCCCATGATTTGGGCGTGGACCATGCTGTGGGCTTGACGGCCAGTGGGACCGCTGAAACTGTAGCTGGAACTGGAGCCTCTATCGAAGATGATGTAGCAGCGGTGGTGGTCGAGGCAGACGGTTGAGATGGTGGAGGTAGTGAATTGGAAGGTGTAGAACTTTTGACTGAGGAAGCTTCAGCAGGCTGCGTCGGTATCGGCGAGGGAGGTACCGTCTGCTTTTTTGGTGGGGTCTGTGGTAATGATGGTTGTTGCTGAGGTTGTTGAGGAGTAGAAGGAGCAGCGGGTGTCGAAGAGGCTGTTGAAGATGCGGTTTTGGGAACAGAGTTGACAGCTGAGACGAACGCTTTCCCCGACCCTGGTTCTTCGGTGGAAGCATGAGCAATCGTGGTGGTAGGTATATCCCTCAATAATGACGAAGAAGGGGAAGCATCGGATGAAACTCTTGTTGTCGCAGTCGTTGAAGGTGCTGCGGGTATCGTGGTTGAAGAGGAAGCGATCGTTGATGTGGAAGACGAAGATAAGATGGAGGAGGTTGAAGATTCGAGAGATATCGGTGTTGATGATGCTGTTGGAACTGCTGCTACTGTTGATGATGAAGTGCTAGAGATAGGTGAAGGAGGTAAACAGCCGAATTCCACAGGGCGAAGCTCTACAGCCGGCCAACCTAGATTCCTGTATATACTCCTCTGAGTCATCCAATTTTCATCAGGGACATCTTCTCCGGTTTTCCATCTCCCTCTATCCTTCCTCTTTTTTCTCCTTCTCGCTTTTTTCTCGTTGACTTCTGTCGTTGAAGAGATTTTGAAGTGCGGGAGGATGGTTGCCTCCTCATAACGCTCCCTCGGCATGTTCGAGATGTCTGACGCGAATGAGATGGCTGATGCTTGAGGAGGTTGAGGAAGACTGTGTCGGGGGAGAAGAATCAAGGGTGTTGAAGACGAGTCTATGGCAAAGCACGCAAAGAAGAAAATGCCATGTCAGCGCAAACGCAAAAAAAGTCGTCCGACCGAGCACATCACGAAAATTGATTGTCGTCCGTTTCGTTCGCGGGAAAAAAGTGGAGAGACACTGACAAATAGGTGGGTCTTCAATGATGGTAGAAGCGATGTTCATGTTGACGATGCTGGAGCTGTTGCTAATGCTCACGCTCGGCTGGCCTGGGTTGAAGGCAGGGCTACTTGCATTGAGCGCCGTTGGATAAGGATTGCTGTAGCCCATCTGAGGTACCTGAAGCTGAGGAGGCAGGGGCTGTAGCTGGGGCTGCTGCTGCTGTTGAGGTGGGGGGATCTGCCGTACATAGGGCATTGGGGACCGATTCCCATTTCTCGGTGAGGAATGGTGGTAACCTGACACAATCGTCCCGTTGGAAGTCGAGTTGGGAGGAGGGCCTTGTACAGGATACTGAGGGTAAGGAGAGTAGGTATTATGCTCGTATGAGATCCAGTGGGGGGCTTGAGGAGGAGGACCTGGGTAGTGGTGAGGGTGATACAGCTGGGGAGGGGGACCTGGGATGAATTGCTGCTGCTGCTGCATTCTCTGTTGTTGCTGCTGCCAGGACATATGTTGGGGCTGCCATTGCTGCTGTGGCTGAGGCGGTTGCTGGAGCCTGCTGGGACCAGCTAAAGGAGGGTAGCCTTCCATTCGACCTGGCCTCGCTCAGCTGAGAGAAAAAAGTGAGTGACGGTCGCGGGTCAACTGCTCGCATGACCTTAGTTGCGCCTACTGGAGTGTCTTTACGGAACAACGTAGGAGTCACTCTTATACTTCTTCTTTGAGAAGATCTCTCCTGCTCAATAAAAGCATCGAGGAGGAAAGAACAGGCATGGCTGTCCCGGTTGCGCCAAACTTGCGACTAAATCGGAGAGCATCATCGACCGCGAAACAAATTTGCCCAGCAATATGTATCCATCAACCTGATAGCACGAGTTCAATACCCAAAGAGCGAGGTGTAGCGCAGGAACAATGTGGAAGGAGACGCAAACGAGAGGGGGAGGGAAGCTGAGTTCTGATTTATTTGCCAGAAGACCTGTTAATGGGAGAAAAGTGGGAATAATAGTTAGTATATGAGTCTCTGTGAGCGACCAAGGTTGATAACAAGGGCAGAACGTACTTCTTGATTCCACCACCTGCAGCAGATGCAACGAAGCAACCCAATGAAATCGAGCTGGTCAGTGCCAAGTTCTCCCCAGAAGCATCATTAGAATAATCAACAGGGATAAACATACCTGGAGGACCACCTTTCATGGCTTTCTCCTTAGCAGCCTTCATTTCAGCAGCATCCTTCTTCCTCTTTTCAAGAGCAGCTTTGTCATCCTATATCGCCCAACACCAACACCCACAGCAGGATACCCAATCACACAAAGCATATACAGGAGAGGGGGTAGAGGAAAAGGTGTCAGATGAAGGTGAAGAGGTGGGAAAAGTTTGTGAAGGGGGAGACACTCACATCGTCGAGTTCAACCTTGTCCTTCTTTGGGGCCCTGAACAAGATGCAGATCGTCGTATAAACCAATCAGCAACAGAATCCACTAGAGTGAAGCCACTTTCGAGCTATTTGTGACTATCTGAGAGCAAACGAGGACGAACTTAAGAGGCTTCAACTTTCCACCTGCAGAATATATAATTCCAGAGTCAGCTAAACAACAGACGAGCAGAAGGAATCTCTTGACAGGAAAGGATCGAGCTACAGACCTTGACGTCCGGACATGATATATACGGAAAAATAGACTGGGTGGGGGTTTGGGAAAGTATTTCTGTTGCGGATGCGCTGAGAATTAGAATGAATGCGCCACCTCGTCGTGATTTATCTTAGGACGCTGTGATAGGTTTAAAAGGAGGTCCAAGACGAGTGAAATCTTAGATACGAAGCAATGGAGGTGAATGGCAGGTTGAAAAGAAACTTCGGTCGGTCGTATAAAAAAATGTAAACAACGCCGAGGTCTGCTGAAACTCTACGCTTACTGTGAGGCTTCGACTGCAGGAAGCAAGCTCCCTATCCTCTTATTCTACTCTTGTCTCTAGAAAAAGCGAAAAGGGGCTAGTTGCAGCAATCAGCAGACTTGTGTGGTGCTGCGGGCTCATTAACTGGACTATGCTGCCACGTGCAACCCACCACTGAAGGACTTAAAGATCACTTCATCTGTTTGTGATTGGCCTCATTGGGTGCTTTACTTGTGTTAGGTTTGAGAGTGACGTTCGCGTCAGGACGTCGCAATTTCTAGCCCGTCTGACTTGCAAATTATCAAAGGAAAGGAGACATACGATTGCTTCAGCTGTCGATTGTAACAACTAGTATCGGATGCTGGTGAGTGCATGTCGACTTTGATGGCTGTGAAGATTTCTATTTACGCCCTGTCACCAAAATTCCCGCAGGTGTCCAGTATTGTAGTATAATACTCTTCAGTTTCTCCAGCTTGCTTATTTTACTTCTATAACGTCTGTTCTTACAGCAAAAGCTTGACACTTGATGTGTCAAGCCGGAGGTAAGAACCCAACCCACAGAATTCCTCCTACAACCCACCACACAACAACAAACTTCAAATACCCGAACATCCACCTTTTTATTTTGACCCCTCCTTCCTTGTTTTCCTTGAAAACCGCCACATCTTCCGCCAGAAGGTTCCCCCAGCCGATGTAAAAAACCGCACCAGTTTGTGCGACTCGGAGGAGAATCTGAACGTGTGCGGTGAAAAGGACAATGATATGCGTGAGGAGGGAGTGTATCATTATTGGAAGTAAGAGAATAAGCTGATCTTCTTTTGTTGGTGTTGGTGAAAAGAGTGAGGCGGATGTGATAGCGGATAGTGATCGTTGCTTTGGTTTGGCTTGGTTGGCCGTTGTGATGAGAACACGGATGTTTTTTTGGAGAACAAGGAAGAAAATAAAGGTATATGGGAAGATAAAAGCGAAGTTGGGGAGTTGGGAGAGCGTGTAGTAGTTCAAGAAACCAGTGTTCCTATGTGATGGAAATAATACATCTGACTTTAGTGGATCAAGCGGTAACGGAATCTAGGCATGAAAAAACTCACCAGTACTTGTGTTGGATATAAGGGTATATTAAAGGGATCGTGGAGGAGCACCAGTTCGGTCGTAGAGCGGTTGGTGCATCGAGACAGAATTGTTGATATGCCCGGTACTGAGAGTAGATGAACGGTGAAACTGAGATAGCGGTGAGGGGTATTGAGTAAAACATTTTTAAAAAGAGTTTCATACTCTGTAATGAACGTTTAAAGATGAAAATGAACGAAAGTCGTCGAGACAAAAAAGCAGATGTTGAACTTACCCTTTCAACCGTGATTATCGGCAGTGAAGATCCAACGAGCAACCACCGCGAAATCAAATCAAAATCAAAAGCCCACCAGACAATGAACCCAGAGCTCAATACACCTGTAGGTCGGATAGCAGTTGCGACGGCAAAAGACATTGCTCCGAGTGAGACCTTCACCATCTCCCACGCCGTGCCTGTCAATCCATCACAACCACGAGAATCGATAGCAAGGCTGGTTTGGGGGTTTGTTGCTGTTGAAGGTGGCAGCGTGAGTAGTATGCCGAGAAAGGTAAACAGAGCGAATGGTGGTTCAGTGTAGGGTGAGATTGACGCGCCGGGCGAGAGTGGGATGGTGTACAGCACTGCTGCAAGATACGCTTGAGATTTTGACATGGTCAGCCTGAGAGCTAAGCTTTGGGGTATAAATAAAATGAAAAAATTAGCTAGAGAGGAGAGACGAGGGACTAGACGGGTTACCAACTGGTACAAAATCACAGTCGCCCCTATCCCACAGATCCAGGTAAGAAGGGTACCACTAAGAACGACTCTGTTCATTTCAGTTCCATCTCCGTCTTTTCCCGGCAGTAACCTGGCCAGCTCATGGATCGCAAGTGCCCAGAAGCTGCTGAACGCCTCCTCCTTCTCCCCCTGATACATCCCAGCTCTCTGAGCAGCCTCCAGGTAGAAGAAGCTATCCCATCTAATCAATGGTTTGAAGATCCAGTGCAGATTGGAGTTTAATATGAATAGGAGAGGTGATTCGTCGAACAGTGGGACAATGAGCTGCAGGACAAGCAGAAAGGCGTAGGTTGCAACTTTTGTACCCAGAGAAAGCAAGCCTAAGGAGACTGATGGAGGTAAATGCATCTTCAAAAGGGCTTGCTACTTCATTTTCAGAGTCCTGGGGATAAGTTGAGGATCTAAGTGGCATCTGGTCAGAAGCTGCCTGACAGCTCTCACGAGACTGCTCTCCGACCGTCAAGTCCTGTTCTCAAAGCTGCTTCAAGTTAATCTCTCATTAACTTCGTCAAAGTAATTGATAAGGTCAAATACACTATAACTTCAGTATACGTCGATCCCAAGACAGGAAATTCCTTCGCCTGTTTCCCTCTTGCTTTCCTTCTGGTAGGGTAGGATGGAATCCCAGGTTCAATCACCTCCCGCTCCAGCGCTAGTAGAAGAACCACATGAAGATGTTATTTATGGATCTACCGCTGAAGCTTCGACTTCCAGAACCGACAACTCTCAGGTGAGCAGCACCACAAGCTCTCGCTGAAGGTCCTCCTCACCTCCTCACATTTACCCTTTCTTGTCCTGTATTACAGCTTCCTGAACAATACCTATCCCAGAACATACCTCTCCCTAGAGAGTTGATCGAACCCTTGGCTTACTCATATCAAACTGAGCCGTACAGTTCTTTACCGGTGGTGCGGTCGCTGCCTTGTCTTCTGTGGAATCGCTCTCTTCGCTGACTTCTGATCACCCTACTACAGAAACGACCGCATACATCAAGCCTCCTCTCATTCTTGCGTTCCATCATATTTATCGTTTCAATTCTGACGGGAGTTGGTTCAGCGGTGACGTTCCTTTATGCCGTGAGTTTCCTTTGCTCCAACCACTCACTCCGGTCACTTAATGATTGCTCTATATTCTAATGGACTACACAAGAAACTTGTGCTTCCTCGGATTCTCCTCTCGAAACAAGCGAAATCAGTGCTGCTGACTCTCCACTCGACCAAACTCTCCGCCGCAACCTCTAAAGCTGAATCTATCTCTCACAGTCTGAAAGCGCTCGGCGCCATCATTCTGAAGCCGATTGCACCAATATCAGAAGGCGGTATGGAAGGCTATGAGGAGCAGTTGTTGTTTGACTCAGGAGGTGTTGGGTTGTTGGATAGCGAGAAGGACGATGATGAGATTTCGATTCTGTCGATGGATAAATCTGAAGAAGAGGAGAGAATCTTGGAACTATCACCATCACCACAGTACTCTCAGTCTTCCAATCAGCTGCAACCGAACAACCTTATTGACTATAATGACGGACAACTTGGCGCTCAAATGCAACCACCGGCGCTGCTCATCAACTCACTCACTCCAGCACTCAGCAAGCTTCCTTCACTCCTCCCTTCACTCCATCCATTCAACCCAGCATTAGCAACTTCATCTACCAAGCTGTCTCAATCACTCTCGAAGCTCTCGCAGTACATCAACACATCGACGCTCAACTACTCGACACGGAGAGGCGGGATGAACTTCGGCGTAAAATACGCGAATGCGTACAGTTCCGAAAATGATGGTGAGGATAGAAAAGAAGATGATGGAAGGGAAGATTTTTTGAAAGTCAGTGAGGCGTTGAGGAGTGAGATCCGTGGGTTGAAAGGGTAGGTTTTCTGAATAAGGTCTGGTTAGCTTCCTATGAAACCAAGGCACTGACGTGTGCTTCCTCGCGATCCTCGCACCCATTACATTGGACAATACAAGATTGTGTCTTAATCGGTGAGCCTCGATGTCGTTCTTCTCCACAAGGGAGTGTCAGTGTCAGCTAATCATTTTCACAATGTTCGCTCTGGTCAGACGCACGTTTGCTCGACCTCCCATCAACAGGACCAACCAGGGTTCATCATAATTGTACAACATATGGTTGAATTCAGTATTCCAGATTATATATCGAACTACACAGTTTGATCCTGCGTGTTTTTCATATTCTCAGCCATCCAACTATCCAACGAGTTCCAGTCCAATCCGGCTCCATTATCGTCCTGTAACGATGTGAATATTGTATTGAACAGATCGTCATTGTCTTGGAAGTTGGCGTCACTGAAAGAAGTAAGCGCGTCGATCCCGGTGAAGAACGCTGTATCGTTGCTGGAGAACTGGGAGTGAACGATGGCGGAAGCAGAGGGCGATAGTCCCGTTGAGAACATGAGCGATGGTGACACCTGTGATGAAGAGACATTGCGTGTATCTGATTGCGGAAGAGTTGTATGCACAGGTGTTTCTGGATGAGGGGATCTATTGAATGAAGCGTAGGGGTGGAAGCGATGAGATGAGGAACTGGTCGTGGATTGCGAAGAGGACGAAGTGATCGCAGGTGGAGGGAGACCAGGGAATGTGAATGAATTTTTTTGTTGAGGTGACAATCGTTGCTGTTGCTGCTGTTGAAACTCCACTCTGTGACAAGTGACAGCAGGATATCAGGTCAATGTGCCAAAAGCAAGAACAGGAACACTCACTGAGATTTTTGTTGTGTCGCCCTCTTCTCCTTACCACTCGCCCACTTATCCATGTTCGACTTGAACCCATTGAGCATCTCCGTGCAAGCTTGACCTCCCACAAACCGCGTTCCAATCACCGAGAGGCCATTCAGCGCTTTGCCAACTTCAAGCTTAGTGCGAGCCATCAGTTCGACATCCTGCATTTTACTTTGAGAGATGATTAGGAGGAGCAGTGCACCTGAGGTCATCAAGTGCTGAGTATAGTCGAGCAGATAATGCGAGGGTGGTACAACTTGGACTTGAGGAGCCATCGCGATCTGACGAAGAGGGGAACTCAGTATTGTCATACTGAGTTGAAACAAGAAAAATTGACATACCAGACCTGTTGCAACTCTCACACATCGAGCCAAAGCTAGCAGCTCCACTTCTGAATGAGCTTGACCTCTGCTCGGAAGCAGCGGTAAATTTAGAAGCAGCATCACCGTTGAGAAACAGCAAAGCGCTATAGGTAAACAATGGCACATCAGACGAGGAGCGCAAAAAATGAGAATTTGGCTGAAATCACTGACCTGTAGTCCTCTGAAGTTGAAATACAGGATTGCTGCTTTGATCACTGGAGATATGTGCTGGAAGGTCCTTGAACCACTCGTCCAGCGCGACCTCGTGAACTCTCATTTTTCGCTGCAGGTCTTCTGCTGATGCTGAGGAGGCCTCTCCCTTTGGTCGGTTGCGATCATGTAGTGTTAGAGTACGGGAGATTTCCCCCGTGATGCGGTGTAAGAAGATAAGAGAGATGAAGCCGCTCATCATCCTGCCGCGAATGGTCAAACACGTGTTAATGGCGTGTCTACAAGAACGTAAAGGCTGCCACTACTCACGACGGGTTTTCGGACGACAACTTGGGTGAGGGGGCTTTCCCAGCAGCCCAAAGCTCCAGATCTTCCTCCGAGCAGTCGGACGGTAGGTCCTGATCGATGCAGTAGTCTTCGATAGCTGGTGGTCTCCCCAGACTGGCACCGAGCATCCTGTCCATGATGTACAGAGTCCAGAAGATTCGCCTTCTCTTCTCCTTCTCAATCGGTGGTAGTTTCAGGTTCGATAAATTCCTATGGCAGCCCATGTCGATGGCTACACGCAGAGCGGTCCCCAAGACGATCCAACCTCGAGCTGGACAGTTGGATCCACAGAGGAAGAAGGCAAAGAGGCCTTGAACTTGACAGCGCGAGAGAACAGAATCGTTGGGACGATCTTAAAAAAAAACAAAATGACATAACGTTGGCGCCAGAGTCATGTGAAGGTGAGAAATTACAGACTTACGTTGGATGAGTATATGAGCTTGACCGTAGTACCTCAATCCAGCTTTGTAGATGTTGGACGCTGGAGCATCACCAACACGACCTTCACCAGAGAGTTTAGAGAACCCAAGTTTCCAAGTGCTGGAAGTAGAGAACGTCGACTTGTTCTTGTCACTACCGAATCCTCCGTCGGTCCGATTTCTGGGATCATCAACAAGCAAGCTACCGATCGCGAACACAGCAAAAACCTCCCCCAGAAACAACCCGTCACTGGAGTTATCTAGCTTTTGCCCTTTCAATGCCCTGAAGCGACGCATCCAGGCTGGCTTGAAGAGGATAGGGAAGACGGGGTGGACATTCTCAAAGTAAGCGGTGACCAGAGTTTCCTGGAGGTCATCGTCTGGCCACTGGAGGTCGGATATCTTGGGCAAAGAAGGACCGAGAGTGAGGCCGAGGTTGGAGAGGACCCATGGCGTATTGAGTGATTTCTGCGGATCAGCAGTTTCATGACGATGTTGGGCGTCCATCTGAGTTAAGATGGTGGTTGTTGATGCGGGACCTGGGAAAGGGATGCGCATGGGTGAGAGTAAGAACCTAGAAAGGCTAGAAATCCAAGAAAGATGAAGATCTTACCTAAATACCTCAGGTGCCCCTTTGAATCACCCATCAGTTGTTTCCTACCGACCTGCTCGTCGTCCACCAACTCCATTCTGTTGTCTCCATCATCACCATTTTCGCTACTTCCAGCATCGCTGCCTTCGGCTTCCCTTTCTTCACTTTGTCGCTCTGAGGTGGTGGAAGAATTGAGTGCAACACCGTTTATTGGCACTGGAACTTCCTGGTGGGAAGACAGCGGAGCTGGAACCTGGAAACCATGCTCTAGCAGCATGGACTCGAGCTGATTGAAGCGTTGCTCCAGTGCTTGAAAACTGCTCCAAATCACAAAGATTATATCAGCACTGAGAACACTACCGGCGTCACTCCGAAGCTCATGGAAATAAAAGCCGTAAATCACCTTCTCAGGAGGTCAGGCCGTTGAGTGGTATCGTCAAACTGGCAGTTTTCCCCATATGCGATACAGTGGCTGCATGGAAACGAGCCGTCACATTTGACCTGAGAAAGAGAGTTCATCAGATTGCAGCCAGGCGGCAAGAGCAAAACGATCCCTGTTTACATACCTTTTTCTGCCTACATGTCCCACAGGCTTTAGAAGACCTCTTTCTGCGATATTCTACGGGAGGTTTCGTCGACATTCAGATAATAACCCGGGTCGTGGTCGGTGGTCAAACTCTTTGCATGTCGGAAACGATCAGCGGGAAACGTTCCTATCACGAAATATTCTCCCTGAGAGCTCCGATGCTTCGATGCAAGCAGGTGAAAAGCCAGACTAGATCAAAATTCTTATCAAAACACTCACTGAAACCAATGAAAGTCCAACCACTAATTTGTCGAGCTGAAATCAAAGAAATTCCGACTGGCCGGAAGGGACGGGGAGGTTGTCGTATCACGCCCAAACACCCCAGTATGTTTTTTTTTTCTCGACATGCTGTCTTTCAACTCCCACACGATATGGATTCTCAAGCTGCTGAAGACTTAGCTGAAGTAAAGAAGAAACTTCTCGAAATTGGGACTCCTTGGATCGGACCAACTGCCGACGTGAGTGGCCTTCCCTATCTCCCGTCTTTGCTGTGGTGGTTTCTTAAATTTCATCTGCCTTTCTACTCTAAACCCTGTCTGGTTGTTGACGAGCAGGCTACATATGCTATCTACAAGAAGACGTACGATCGGCTTCGTCAGAAGCTGTTGGCCATTCAGCCTATCAGTGGCGTCTCCTACGGCCCGGCTGCTCGGAATGTGATGGATGTAAGTCTCAAGTATCCACACACTCGCCATTGCCGAATGGTAATAACTAAGAAACTACTGTGATACAGATTTACCTTCCGATTATGAAACCCGCCTCGCCTCCACCAGTCGTGGTCTACCTTCATGGTGGTGGTGAGTCAACGCCATCTATCTAGTTCCTCTGATAACGTGGGACAAACTCTGATACAGTCTTAAACTTGACAGGTTTCTTCGCTGGTGATAAATCTTGGACGGAGGAAAACTACGCCAATATCGGTGAGAAACACCATCTCTGTCCGACTAACCAACCACACACTGACTTGAATGTGCTCTTTCGACGATTTTTGTGGTGTATAGGAAACTACTTCGCTTCAAAGGGAATGATATGCATCTGCGCTAATTACCAGTTAGTCGGTGCCGGGGCCAAGTATCCCAGCGGAGGGTTAGTCTCAAGATCCTCATCCACTCTCATCTTACTTCATGAACAGCTGAATAAACATTTTATCTTCCATCCTCAAAGGGACGATGTAGGGCACCTCCGAAAGTGGGTGCATGACAACATATCGAAGCCTGAGAATGGCGGCGGAGATGTCAACAATGTTGTCTTGATCGGTCAAAGTTCGGGAGCTGCTCACATCGCAACCAATTGTATGTCTTCTCGATTCGATTTGATTGGGCGTCACTCTGAAAGATCTGTGCTGTATTATCTACAGTATACGCTGTGGGAGATCCGGCAAGGGAGGAAACCCCTGTCCCTCTACCAGCGGGTGTCGTCTACCTTTCCGCTCCCTTCTCATTCGACCACACAAAAGCTCGTCGTGCAGAAACTCTGCGTGAATATTTTGGGTGTGTACGCCCTCGCCGAAGCAGCGCGCACTTCGTCGATTACTGATCTTTGCACTGGTTGTTTTACGGCTCTCTTCAAAGATCTGATGATCCCGGTATCTGGACACCATTCTCATCGGTTGGTCTAGTTTCCAACCTCCCCTTAGGCCATCCTTCTGTCGACTCTTCCAAACTCAAGACGCTCCTCTGCGTCGGCGAGCTAGAGACGAAAGAGATCACAGACGCCAATATCCTCTTCTTTAATGCGTATAGAAGCAAAAGCTCGCCTTTGGGAAGCCTGCCGCTGATGACTGTCGTCAAGGGCCATAATCACATCAGCAATGTTCTGAGCATCGGTACGGAGGATGATCTTCAGGGTAGGATTCTGCTGGATTTCATATGCTCCACAACAGGTGGAGATACACAGTAGATTAGCTTGATCTTGATCTCTGCTATACGGTCCGTAATGTGTACTCCGGAAGGCATACTTAGTCACATCAGAATGTGAAATCGTAGAAAAGCAAACAAATACCCTCGCCCTAGACTCTACCCCAGTAACAGCAGAAGAAGAAATCTTTATGAATCTCAGCATTAGTCTCACTAGGAAGTGTATCAGTATTAAGGATCTCCGTGTGTGGCGGTTGGCTAATCAACTAGCTCACTGCGATCCGCGTTCTTTCCTGTATACCCGGTAGCGCTCAAACCGTGATATCCCCTCTTTCCGAAAATGCGTCCAGATATGTGGTGTGCACAAAGTAGAATTCATGCTCCAGTATTTTGACCTACCACGTCCACCTTAGAAGCTCTATCTTCATTCACTTCGCCTGTTTTACCGCCAAACCTCTTCACCTGATCTCTCCTCAGCCCAGCTATCTTATCAGCAATGGCTATTCCACCTCTTCCAGAACTTCCCGCTGCTCCAGCAGCACCCACCATCGAAGGTCGAAAGCAAATGGCAACGGCTGGGCTCGACGCAGCAGCAGCAGATGTCGACCACGTCTTCAGAGCGAAGTTCCTTTCTGAGCTTCCAGACCTCGGTCTCAGAGCTCTCTGGCACAATGAGATGAGAGCATTTGACGGTACCCCAAACTCGGACTGCATCCCTTACGCTTGGAACTACAAGGAGCTCAGACCCGTCATCTTAGCCAGTGCCGGCTCCACTACACCCGCTGAAGCTGAGAGGAGAGCTATGCTCATGATTAACCCTGGTATGAAGAGATGGTAAGTAAGCCTCAGCTCTTTCGATGCGTGACCCAGAGACTAATAGCTTTAATCATTTAGTCCTTACACTACTGACTCTATCTTGGCTGCATATCAACTGCTCCTTCCTGGAGAGAAGGCACTATGTCATCGTCACACTGTTTTCGCCATTAGACTTTTCATTGAGGGTAACGGTGTAAGTTGCGCTCTCAAGCTGCGTATCCGCGCTGTATCTGACAGCTAAATTTCGCAGACTTATACTGCCGTCGACGGAAAGCAAAGTCTCATGGAGCCAGGTGATCTCGTTCTTACTACCCAGTTCAAGTGGCACGACCATCATAACGGCGGCGATCAACCTGCCATCTGGCTTGACGGGTTAGATCAACCTCTCTTCGAAGGAAACTTCCCAATCGTAAGTCTCGTCCCATTGAAGAGTTCATATTCCCTACTGAAGCTGCTTTTTTCGTACAGAACTTCCAAACCCGACTGATGCAACACCCTGCTGGAGGTGGAAAACGTTATCACGAGTCTATTCCAGATCCTCATCCACACAATCAATGTGAGTTTGTATCGCTGTCGAATGATTCACCCACACGTCCTTACACCGTTTGATTTCCTTAGACAAGTGGATCGATATGAAAGCTAAGCTTGATGCCACCGCTGGGGAGTCAGTCAGACTTGAGTACCTAAACGATGCGATGCCTTTCAAGCACGTCTCTCGTACTATCGCTGCATACGCAACACGAGTCAACTCCGGAGCTACGAGCAAGCCTATCCAGGAGACTTGTAACAATATTCTTCACTGTGTGAGTGGTTCACCTTCCCTTCAAGCCCTAAGTGATCGTTTGGATTCTCATCCGGCGCTTCCCGTTACAGATTTCTGGCCAGGGCTCAACAACTATCACCAGCTTCAAGACCAACGAGAAACAAGTCATAACCTGGGCAAAAGGCGACACTTTCGTTATCCCTTCTTTCTACCACTTCGTTCACACCGCGACATCTAGCGAACCCGGGTATCTCTTCAACTATTCCGACAAAGCTGCGCTTGACAACTTGGGTTTCTACGCGACGTTCGAGGAGGATTCACCAGAATACTACGCTAGACCATAGAAACTGTACCGCTTTCATTGGAAGAATTTATATGAATCTTTTGTCTCTCGAAGTTTCTGCTGAATTGCTAGGCACGGTTGATCTGGCGCAACGACTGAGCGGCGTGTTACAAATCCATATCACGGTGCGAAGCGCTATGGGGTTCATTGCACATTTTGGTCAATGTGATGGAGCGGTCTTTCGTGAACTTGAATGTCATTGAAAATGAACTTATAATAGAATTGCCTTCACACGAAGAAAAACAAAGTTCAAGATATGAGGGACGGGGGAAGTATGGATACTGCTCAGAAAGTTGCAGAAGCGATTTTGGGAGCGAACCTTCCACCTATCAACGGGGAGTCAGGTGCTAGTGGGAAAGAATAGCAGAGTTAATTCTTGGTACTGGAAGCGCAAGGAGAAAAAGGTATGGACTTACGAGGGATACCTCTTGAAGCATCAAGCGCAGCTTGTCTACTGAGAGGGATCGCAACCTCTCTTCTCTCACGGACCTCCGTCTCGTACATATCAAGGGCCTCTTTCCGAGTCAATTCCCCAGTCTCAATCTTAGAAATGGCAGAGACCAAGCAAGCCGCATCGAGCATGCCGTGGTTGACACCTTCGCCTGATATGGGGGAAGTGTCGTCAACAAAAGTTCAGTATACTGATCAGAGCTGGTAAACTAAGAGAATGGGCCACAAGCTGACCTCGATACATCGTCATTGGACCAGTAGCATCTCCTGCGAGGGTTACTCTGTCGTGGTTGTCCCACTTTGGTGGAATCCAATCAGCAAGAGAAATAGTGGTGACCTGAACACAGTTCATATGATCGTCAGTCGCACACCCGACTTCTCAAATTTAGTCAGAAGAAGCGGCTCACTTTGAGTTTATCATCCTCTGGAATATTTCTGATCAGAGATCGCAATGGTTCAGCGAAATCATCCGTCATCTTCTTCATATCCTTGATCTTCTCCAAAGAAGTCGCACTGGTAGGAAGTTCCTTGGAGGGATCTTTGACTTCATGAGCGACCATTGTCAGGAGCTCAATCGTTTGTTGATCTTCACTGATTGACTAAAGAAGAGGATGAGGAGGAGGAAGTCAGCAATTACAATCTAGTCTGGGTGGACACTGACGTCAACTGACTTGGACTGAGTACCAAATAAAGACGTGAGTATCTGGGTGGACAACTTGGAATAGCAGTGGATCGAGTTTCCTGAATGGAGCAGCCTGCTCTGGTGTTACAGTTTGAACCACACCGAAAGTCACCACAGCTGCGCCGTGACAAGAGTAAACTCAATTTAGCTCCAGTTCCTCTGTACTTGACTCAGATGATTAGGAGAGGAGATACTTACGAATAGGGTTCAGTTGAGCCTTTTCCTTTCCTACCAAGAACTCTCTGACTAAACTGTGGTTTCCATCAGCTCCAACCAAGATTGTACCGGTCGCAGTGGAACCGTCTTTGAAAGTTGCAATGACTCCGTCTTCGGTGACTTCAGAGCTTACGAATTCCTTTCCATACTCTATGTCAAGACCAGTCAAGAGAAGGCTGCGGAGCTTGGACCTGTTAGCTCTGAGACGCTCCTTGGAGGGAGGAATGTGGTAGAGGGTTGAGCAGTCGCTTCCACTGAGGACGAGGAAGTGGCCTTCGTCGTCTCTTAAGAAAGGGTCAACGGCGGTCTGTCGAATAGAGTTGGAAGTGCAAAATCGAGAATCAGTCGACTACTTGAGCAAGGAAATGTTGGCTAGACAAGTGCTTACACCTTTGAGCTTGGCTACGAGATCATCTGGCAACATCTGCCTCAGCGCATCGAGGATCCAATGGAGAGCTAGAGAAATAATAGAAATGGAGATTGTGTTAGGAAGACAACTGTATCCTAGCTAACCGTGTAAGAAGAAACGGTAGGAACTCACTAATCGCCCAACCTTGAGACCTGCCATCAGTGTTTTCATGTCTTTCATACACCTTGTAAGAAATTCCTCTCTTCTTCAAACCTTGGGCTAACACAAGTCCGACGAGACCACCACTTGGGGCAGAGGTAGGTGAGTCAGTACAAGAAAGAGGACCACACGAGATTCAAGGAGACGAGCTCTACCCAGCGATGATGACATGTTGCTTTTCGGGATTGATTGCGATAGGCATAGCGAAGAAACTGGAGCAGGAGAAGGAAAGTGTTCAGATGTTGGAGTTTAGGTCAAGTCAGTTGTCAATAAAAGGGTGATTCTGGGGGCGCTATTTCGTCGTTCTTTCCCATCCCATCCTCGCGTGATATCCTTCATTTCCGAAGGCTTCCAGATAAGAGTGCGTAAGAGAAAACGTCTGGTGCCAAAACTTGCCCAAAAGGAGAAAAAAAAGGCTGTCGGGTCACGGACGGTGCAGGACAGGACGCGGACAAACCCCTTATCAACTTCTTCGCCACCCTGACTCTTTGAAATGCAGCTGAGAATATAAAAGAGATTTCCCTGTTGACCAGAGCTCCCATCTCTCCGTTTTCCGTTACAAAAGTTGAGAACGATGTCGTTCCACGAAAACAGAAGGTGTGTTTTCACTTTTCTACATTTCGGTATCTCTGTTACTCACCGTTCGTTTCTCTTAGAGCTTATCTGGCCATCTCCATCGCTTCCTTAGGAGGCATGACACTTGGATACGATAGTAAGCAGACAAATAGTCACAAATAATAAGGGTTCACTGCTGACCAAGCGTTTTTCTTACCCTGTTTACAACTGTACAGCTGGCGTTGGTCAGTCGCTCAAATGTCTATTCTCATCAACACCTTTCACAGCATTCTGATACTTGTTTTCTGTATTATTGTAGCTGGAGGTGTTGTCGTCCTTCCCAGTTTCCTTAAGTCATTCTTCGGCACTGCGACACCCAGCGCCGCTGCCAAAGCCAGTCTATCGTCCAACGTCGGTAGGTCTATGCTATGTATCTACTGAAGGTTACTGTTGATATACTGACTGATCCTTACGCTACTGGCATCGCTAGTCTCCGTCCTCTTCGCCGGATGTTTCTTTGCATCTCTGGGAAGTGCTTTCGTAGTGCACTACATTGGCCGTAAAAGAGGTCTTCAAGTAAGTCTGCTTAATTATCCTGCGTATCATTCCGTATCTGTGCACCATGCTATTCGTCTAGCTGTGGGTGTCTTCGTAAAAGCCGGACTGACATGTTTACACGTCGACTTTGTGCCTGTAGATGGGTTCATTGATCTTCATTCTCGGTGGTATCCTCCAAATCGTCAGCACTAGTAACGTTGCTTTCATCTATGCTGGTCGTGTCATTGCGGGTTTGGGCGTTGGTTTCATGTCTGCTATGGCTCCTGGTACGAAGCTCCCTCTCTTCATTGACCTGTACTCCAGCTGACCCATTGATATGCCCTTAGCTTTCACAAATGAAATTGCCCCTGCTCAGTTCAGAAATGCATGCACCTCTATGTTCCAGTTCTGGCTCGTTATCGGTGGTATGATTGCTTACTTCGGTACGTCTCAACTCCTTTTACTTCTGCAGTTCGCTCTATGAACGTGTCATTGAGACTTCTCCATCTTTCTGAAGCTGCGTACGGAAGCTCCATTCACCAAAAAGGGGTTCTTCAATGGCGTATCCCCCTTGCTCTCCAATGTATTCCAGGCGGACTCCTCTTCGTCGGAATGTTCTTCTGCAAAGAATCGCCTCGGTGGTTGGCTGCCAAAGGCAAAAACGAAGAAGCTTTGGCCACCCTTGCTTACTACCGTGGAAAGACGGAGTACGATGAGAGCGTCTTGATGGAGTTTGCTGAGATTGAAGCCCAGTTGCAAGAAGAACTGTCGGCAACTTCAGGCGTTACGTGAGTCCCTCGCCCTTAGGGTTTCACCTCATACTCTTCGCAAATGCTGACAGCATCTTTATATTCTCTAATAGCTTGAAAGAACTCTTCAAAAAGGGCAACGCGAAGCGATTTAATGCTGCTCTCGGTATCGTCTTCTTCCAGATTTTTACTGGGCACAACAGTATTTTATACTACGGCCCGACTATCTTTGGAACCATCGGATTCAGTGGTTCAGCGTCCCTATATGCTTCTGGTATTTTTGGAGCGATAAAAGTGGTTTGCACACCACTTTTCATCTTTTTCATCTCGGAACGCTTCGGCAGGAAGACTATTCTCCACACCGCCAACGTCTCTCGAGTCGTAGTCATGGCTATCTTTGCTGGGCTTTTATCGCACAAGGTGGTTGCTCACTCAGCGTCTGCTAACGCAGCTGCGGCGAGTAAGTTGGTTCCATCACATCCTTCTTCCATTCGATTGCTAATATTTATCTATTCGAACAGTGCTATACCTTTTCATTGCTGTCTACGCGTTCTCTTATGGTCCAATTCCATGGACATACGCTGCCGAGATCTGGCCTCAGCGCTACAGGTCAGTAGAATATTGCCCTTCTGAAGCTTTTTCTTCTCCAACTCATGTCATCATCTCTGTTCGTCTTTAGGTCAATGGGTATCTCGATCGCCATCGCGTTCCAATGGCTGATGAACTATGTCATCTCGACGGTTACCCCAATTGCCCTCAACAGAATTGGATACAAGTGGTGGATCGTAAGTTTGAGTCTGCCTCATCTTCCGTCGAAAAACTTGTCCCTGACTTTTCCAATTTTGCAGATTATCGCCATGTTCAACGCTTTGGCCTCCTTCCACCTGTTTACCTGCCCAGAGACCAAAGGCTTGTCGATGGAAGCGATCGACATCCTCTTTGGTGATCAAGATGAAGCCGCCCGTAGAGAGCACATCCGCCAAGCTGCCAACGGATTGGGTGGCCACGACCTCAAGGACATTGTTGAGGATAAGGAAGAAGGTACCGTTAGTGTGCTTCCGGTCGGTCAAGTATAAATGAGTTCTTCTTAGATGCCAATTAGAGACGTGGTTGTATTCGACATTTTCGTTTCTTTGGGTTCAAATCACAGCCGCTTTAGAGCTATTATTGTATATGGTTTAGGAGAAGTAGAACAAATCATGTTTTATTTGGGATGGATTTCTATTACTAGTTCCAAGGAGGCCATTTGCAAGATAGATGTCGCGACTAATCTCACCGTTGCCTCTCAGGGTAGCAAGTTCTCCAGGCTATTAGCCGTCGAAGTGATATTTTTTTGGTAGATATGCTGAGTTGGGGGTGACTTCGAAAAAATAAAGTAGAAACCCAAGCTCCTTTTCTCTTCAGCGCCTGGCCACGAAACCTGGCCGCGTCGAACTGTAACAGTCTCGTATTCCAATCTATCTGGTAGGTACTTGCTAAAGCTCCTTTGTGATGCTGGCGAGCTGAAGATGGTAGCTCATGCTGTCCTTGTATCATTTCTTCGCCAGCTTCTCGTCCAAGTCTCCTTTTCAAGGCCAAAGCGAAATCAAATCCCTTCGTCGACATATCAGTAGCTCTTCACTATCATGTCGGGCGGCGTATCCCAGGAGATGCTGCAAAAGGTCAGCATCTATTATTCCTACGTTGGATTGAGTCCTCCATCGATCATTTGTATTGACTCGTCTTCTAATTTCCATATCCTCTCACGACGCCTGACACTTGGGATCACAGATCGTTGATCAACTCGCACAAACCATCCAAAAATCAACACGAGACCTATCGATGGTGAAGGCACAGATTAGCGGTAAGGAGAGGGAGAAGAAGTTGCTGGAGTTGACGATACGAGAGCTAAACTCGAGTGTGCCCAACGAGGTGGATGCGAAGATGTACAGGGGGGTTGGAAAGATGTAAATACCTTCTCGACCATTCCTTCTTCCTTCTTCCAAACACAAGCCGCCTGACAGGGTTGCTTTGCAGGTTCTTACTTCAACCCAGGTCGGCGCTGGAGAAGTCGAACCAGGCGCAGGAAAAACTGATCGCTGACGAGATTGTGAACCTGAACAAAAAGGTGAGCTGTGTCAGGCTTTGATGTCTAGCTGGAGCGTTTTTCTGATTAAGTTTCTGTCGTCCAGTTAAAATATCTCACGAAGCAACGCGACGACGCAGAAGCTAACATGAAAGATATCGTCAGTCTTCACTTTACTTTCCCTTTCAATTGAGATAATATTTTTAACACGCTCTACTTCTTTGCCTAGTTCCACAATTCCTCTCGAGCTTAGACCTTGGTCCCTCCTCCGCCACCGGTTTGCTCTTTGACAAGTAGCGATCATTCTAATACCCCAACCTCAACCTGTTACCATCATGTTGCATACTACTATATCATCTTTCTCTTGACCCTTGGTATTGCCGATCGCAAAACAAAAACGTGCATGATAGGAATCGAACTTTCCAGCAGCGAGTGAGCGTGCGCGCGCCCAAAAAAGATGTCTTTTGCCAGCTCACCAAAAAAATCCAGACTGCTGGCTAGTTACCAACCCTCACTGTGTCGTCTACAGTATGAAATCCTCATCCGTCATCCAGTCTGCTGCCTTCTTGGCTACAGGAGCTGCTGTGGGAGCATATGCCCAAGCTCCATCTTTCACTGTACGTCCGAGTCCGAGCATCATCTCATCCAAAATTCGCGTCTCTGATCACCTCACCTGATTCGACTTTGCAGCCTACCTCTATCGAAGCCCCTTTCTTAGAACAGTTCACTGAAGGATGGGAATCGAGGTGGTCCGCTAGTGAGGCTGTGAAGCAAACTCCAGTTGGTGGAGAGACCTTCTCATGTATGAATCCCATTTTGTTTCAAAATTCTGGGATTGAAATACTGACTTTCTATTGGGTTTGAATGTTAGACGTTGGTGTCTGGTCTGTTGAGGAGCCAACTGTTTTCCCAGGTATCGAGGGTGACAAAGGTTTGGTCATCAGTACGTCTCCGTTTTGTTCTCGCTGTCACTTTTTGACGTGGCAAGCGAAGATCAGTCGGTTTACTGACCTGCTCCTTCTCTGTTGATAATAGAAACCAAGGCTGCTCATCACGCTATCTCTGCTCCATTGGAGTCTCCATTGGTCTCTGGTGAAAAGCCGCTCGTCGTCCAGTACGAAGTCAAGCTGCAGAAGGGTTTGGAATGTGGTGGTGCTTATATTAAGTTGCTGAGTGAGAGCGACAAGGGTATCCAAGCGGAAGAGTACAGTGATAAGAGTAAGTAACCAGCTTAGTCCTAATTCTTTTTGAAACTTCTCATGCTGACTTCCCGTCTCGTACCTACTTTTCGCCGCCGCCATTTTGAAGCTCCATACACTATCATGTTCGGCCCAGACAAGTGTGGAACCACTAACAAGGTCCATTTCATCTTCAACCACGTCAATCCACTCACTGGAGAGACTGAAGAGAAGCACTTGGTCAGCGCTCCAACCCCAAAGATCAATAAACTCACCCACCTCTACACCCTGATTGTCAAGTAAGTAACGGAAACATGTCTACCGCTAATCTTTGTTGGTTTGCTGACTTCTTTAAATTCCCACCGGTTAATTGCAGCCCTGATAACACTTTCGAGATCAAGATTGACGATGAGCCCGTCAAGTCTGGTTCCCTCTTGGAGGATTTCGAGGTGAGCTTCAATGATGATGGAAGCCTTTGCTTGCATTGTACTGACCCATTGTGAACGTCATAGCCATCTGTTAACCCATCTGCTGAAATCGACGACCCAAGTGACTTCAAGCCAACTACCTGGATTGATGCTTCCACCATCCCAGACCCAGAAGCTTTCAAGCCAGCTGACTGGGACGAAGATGCTCCAGCCTTGGTTGCCGATGAAGATGCCGTCCAGCCAGAAGGCTGGTTGGTTGACGAGCCCCACTCGATCCCAGACCCAGACGCTGAGAAGCCAGAGGAGTGGGACGATGAGGAGGATGGGGACTGGATCGCTCCAAGCGTCAGCAATCCAGTCTGTGACGCAGCTCCAGGATGTGGACCATGGTCTAAGTGAGTCGGAGTTTGCTTTCTCACGCTGAATCCACTGGTGCGTTTTACTGACTACTATCACGTCCTTCACAGGCCAATGATTGCAAACCCAGAGTACAAGGGCAAATGGTCAGTTCCAATGATTCCAAACCCAGAATACAAGGGTATCTGGGCTCCAGCCAAGATCCCCAACCCAGACTTCTTCGAGGACTTGACTCCAGCCAAGTTCACCAACATCGGAGGTGTTGGGTTCGAAATCTGGACCATGACCGAGGACATTCTCTGTGAGTTAGGATTTCCTTTTTGATGTTTCTGGCACAATAGCCACTAACTCCATCTATTTGGAATTGTCTAGTTGACAACATTTACCTCGGACACTCTGTCGAAGACGCCAAGGCCCTCGCTGACGAGACTTTCCACGTCAAAGCCCCATCGGAGCAGGAGAAGGAGGCGGAAATCAAGCGAGATGAAGATGAAGAGTCTGATTCCGCTTCGTCCGAGTCTGTTGTTGAAAAGTATCTCAAGTTGGCCCAAGACAAGTTCTTCAACTTCGTCGAGGATGTCAAGGAAGACCCTGTCGCTGCCATCAAGGCTCACCCTGATGTTGCCGGTGCCCTTGCTAGTGCTTTGATTACCCTCATCGGTACTTTCAGTCTCTTGGCCTCTTTGATTGGCTCAGCTGGTACCGTTCCACTTAAGGTGAGTCGTCGTCACTTTTGTTTTCAATTTGCGCGTTTACTCACGAATTGTGTCTTGCGTCGAAACAGGAAACCGTCGAGAAGAAGGAGGCTGTTGTTGAAGAGATCAAGGAGACCGTCCCAGAGGTTGCTCCGGTCGCCGCTGATTCCACCGTCAAGAAGAGAAAGTAAATTTTGTCTTGTCATGAACAGTCAAGGATGCAGTGCAGGATTCAATATAAATGAAATCTATATAAAAATATCGAATAATTTCTCAGAGAACCAATAGCAGCGCGAACTTGGGAAAGAGTAAATAACTACAGGATACCGATTTGTTCCGATTCTGTGCTCATCTTGGGGTTTCCTCTATCTGTATTGACGTCCTTCCATTAATTCACATGTCATCTGAACAAGTCTGCTACCCCGATGTCTATATATGCCATTTGTTGAAAAACGTGCAGACCTGCGACTGATTTATTTTTATTTTTTGGAGAACCTATACAACTAATGCTATCATGATCGATTACACATTGAAAGTGCCGACCAACGACAGGTCTCTACTGCTTGAACCCACGCTGACTGTGAAAACACCCGCGGGAATCTCCCAAGCTTGTCGCTCGACTCTCCAAACCGCAATGTCCTTGTTTCGTAACTTCATTGTTACCTCCTGTTCCTCTCCAGGAGCTAAATCAGCCTTCTCAAAGCCTCTGAGAACTCGTTTTGGTTGGGATTCAGATTCAGTTGATGGGAAAGTGAGATACAACTGTGAACAGACGTGTGTCAGCTCCTCATCTCATGACGATTGCATTCTGAACAGTACTCACCTGGGCAACTTCAGAACCACGCACAGAACCGGTGTTTGTGATAGTGACTTTGACAGAGTAAACCTCATCGTAGAGAGCGCTGCCAACCACCACCGAATCGCCGACAACAAGCTTCTCATTGGTTACAGTGACAGTGTCGGCTGCAGGGACGTGGTCGTTGGTAATCTTGAGGTCTGAAAGATGGAAGGTGGTATATGACAGTCCAAACCCGAACTCGAATTGTGGAGTGATGTTCTTTGCATCGAACCATCGATAGTCAATCAGAGAGCGTTCAGAGTAGTAAACCGGTGGGTGGTTTGGTTGATATACTGAGTAGTTCGTATAGATAGAATTACTATTCCAGTCGGACTCGTTTCGAGCGATTGTGAAAGCTGCATAATGAGATGTCAGATTTTGATTGGAGGAACAGGTCAGAGCGACACAGAACAACTCACGGAGCTTTCCGCTTGGAGCTACGTCACCAAACAAGACATCCACCACAGAGTTTCCAGCTTCTTGACCGTTGTAATAGGTGAACAGAACGGCAGTGACGTTATCGTTGTCGATCCACGAGGCCATCTAATGAGGCTGATTTCAGTTCGGCACTCAGGACAAGAGGAATTTCGATTACAACTCACATTGACAGGACCACCAGAGTTGATGATAACGATGGTGTCATTACACTGTGCTGCAACATAGTTGATGAGGTCGCTTCCGTTATTGTCCAACTATTCCATGGGGAGCCAGATGACGTTAGAACCAGCGTCTCATGTCCTAATCTGCGATACTGGACTCACATCCAAAGAAGTCTTATCCCAGCCTTCTCTTCCTTTACTACTGACAAACACAACTGATGTTTCGGTGGCTGCAATACCGAAATCTAGAGGTTTGGGATAGAAGGTTTTGAAGTTGTTTTCACCAAAGGTTACGTTGCTGTTACAGACGAGGCACAAGAAAACACCCAGCTCAACCAGAATTCATCAAAAATCTCCAAAGATCTTCAACAGCAACTCACTTGCTTAAGAACCAGTTGACATAGAACCCAGTAGAGTGTGCCTTGTTTGAGATCGCTTCGAATGGAGAGATCAAATAGGGGGCACGAGCACTGCCGCTACCACCTCCGATGGAAATGTAGCCTATTGAGGGTCCAGTAAGTAGAGGTCTGATACACAGAAGAGATTAGATAAGATGAACCCACCAACAGGAGGAGTAAATGGTGTATCGTAAGGAGTGGCGAAAAAGGGATTCAACCCAGCTGGGTCTACACCAGCAGCGCTTCCGACAACCGTCAGGCCCTTTGGCTTGGAGAGAGGCAATCCTCCTTTCTTGGAGTTTTTGAGAAGAGTGGCTGAGTCCGCCCCGATCTTTCTGCAAAAGAGGGAAAATGCTCAGAATATGATGATTACAACAGCGTCACCCACTTAACTCACCGGATGATGTTGCTGTGGTCTCCGACAACCCATCGAGTATTGTCAAATGATGGATAGGTGTTTGTGTCGTTTAAGGTAATGAACGAAGTAAGAATTCTTTTGCGCCAACGGAGTACGATGATGACAAGTTGTCAGAAATAGTTGCGCAAGAGGCTGAAGCAGACCATCAACTACACACCTTGTAGCAGCCTCATCCAACCGGCTCACATCAACAGTTCCGTTTCCAATAGCGTAGGTCAGATTTGAACGCCAAACATCTACAGGCAACTCCGAAATAATCAGCAACCGTACAAAACAACCTCAACCATTATAGACTTACTGCCAACAACCTGAAGAAGCACATCAAGTCCAGCATTAGCAGAAGGTGCCGCATCAGTAGGTGGTATAGCCGTTGCGTCGCTCATCACGAAACCTGGGAAGTTCAGTTCGCCTTTGAGGGTTCCGTTGATGAGGGGCTCACTCTCGCAAGCGAAGGACCCGTTGACTAATGATCTCAAGAATCAGACTGCTTTCTCTAAGGAGAACTACTGAGAAGAGGAGTGTATACTTACAGAGGTTGTAAGAACCTAAGATCGCAAGTTGGTTAGTGACTTGCTCGACTCAAAGACTAAGATTTAGATAGATACGTACACATGACACCGCCAGTTCCAGCTCTAACCGCCTCTGCGAAGGGAAGAAGATAATTCTTTATCGTATAACCAGAAGTTATGTAAGCTGCGTGTACTAAAATGAAAGGATTGTGAGATTCTCACCTCGTGTAGCGTCTTGTCATCAACCACAGAGTCATACACCAAAGTCCAGTTTGGATTAGTGAATCCACCAGGTAATCCCATTCTGAGACCTTCTTGCTCGTATGCAATTAAACTATGCGAGTGGCCGAAGCTGTGAATTAGAGTTCGGTTGCTGTAAAGTTACAATCCCAAACTCACTGCTTTGAAATCGCTATGATGCCCTCTTCTTGAACGCCTTGAACAGAGAGACCAGAGGCAACAGCAGTAAGGTAAGGATCCGAAGAGAACCCTTCCCAGTCTGAGGGAGTGTATCTAAGTCAGCGATCCACCAGACGTAAACGCAAATGTCCGAACACTCACTCCTTCCACCATAGGGACTTCTTCCGAGTGGTCCTCCAGTAACTGGTCCTAGCATAGCGTGCAACCCAAGATCCTTTAGCTCTTTACCGACAGCCTTTGCCCTTTCCAAGAACAGCTTCTTGTCCCAGGTTGCGCCGACGGTGATGGAGGACGGAAATTGGGAGCTCGAAGTTGAAAGCGCAACACCGTTGAATCCATCACTGTAGCAGATTGATTCAATTCCGAGCCGAGGAACTGAACCCAATTGGCCGGGGCAGGGTCCTGAGGCGGCATTGGCAGTGACGTTGATCTGAAGGAATGGGACGAGACAAGATGAAAGTAGAGATCTTAGTGACAGATGGCAAGTGTTGGAACTGAACCACCAAATCTCAACTTACCTTTTCCAAAAGAGTCATATTGCTGACAAACGCTTCAGCTCTTGCCCTCGGTGTGAGGCCTTCTCCGCCCTTGTAGCTACTGCGTGTCACTGGAGCCAACGGAAGTGAAATTGCAACAGTCGTTGGGAGGGATGCGATGTAGCATGCTGCTGCAACTATCCAGCAGGGTACCATCTTCATTGATAGGAAACTGCAGAAAAAAAGTTGCAACAGTAGGGTTGAAAAACCAGCGGAAGAAAGGGGTTTATATGCACTACCGATCTAGACCTCTAGAAAACATCTACTTTGACGATCCCAACCGCCCTTTCCGTGTTACGCGATGTAAGCAATCGAGTGACATTGGTCGATCACCCGGTCGCATGGCCGAAAGTGCGATATCTCCTGGCGCTTTACTGGCCCAGTTTCTACCAGAAAGGTAATCACAGACAACGTACAATTGACCCTAGAACTACGGCGAGGTCAGTCTCAGAGAGGGAGGCACGGTCTAGCTATCTTTCCAAGAGCTTGGTGGCCGATTCTGGTGTGAGATCAACATACTCATGTGTTGGCTCTTTGGCATCCCAGGAGACCGACTCCTAAAAGCCAAGCAGATGAATGAGATAGTAACAATAACAATACTCAGCAGCTCTGTCGCTGCCACATATTGGAGGTGGTGAGGACTTTTTTCGGTGAGTATCCGGCGTGTGAGACGGAGGTAACGTTGCTCGGGGGTAAAACGGCTGTCGGGACTGCTTTGTACTGGTATTCACTTTTCAGTTCTGTACGTGGGTTGAATACCCCTGAGATTTGCTGCCACAGAAAGTTGATGAGTTTTGATAGGACGAGAAGTCCGAATCGTCTTGAATAGTGGAATGCCGGACGACTCTCAATGAGTTGTGATAGCAGTCGAGGCATTTCTGTCTGGCTGAGAACTTCGAAAGCAGTTCTCAAGACGTTCTGAGCTTTCAAACATTCGATACGGCACCGTTTTCTTAGAGCGATACTAGTAACCGATGCATGGTGCCTGCTTGCACGCTCTCCGGCTTGTGCTTGTCAGATGCGATGTTCCTTAATCGCCTTTCATTTATCGCCTTTCATCTTCGTAATTTCCTTAGGAATACATTGAAACTCTAAATATCTATAAGATTCTATACGATGAGCTCCTCTTTTACCTCTTCATTCCTCGACGAAGTACTGGCAGCTTCCTTTGGAAGCACTAGAGGCAATTCCTGCTTCTCATTCTCTAGTCGCCTTGACTCTATCTCTTCCTCTGATAGCTCCTTCTTCATTCTATAATCCCCACTCCATCCAAACCAACCAGTTGCATGTGGTCCTCTGTAATTAAAGTGAACGCAAGTGGGTCAGCTTGAAGAACGAGCATTGTCGGGGTTATTTAAGTCGGATGTACCTGATGAATAGTGCCACCATCGCAAGTCCTAAGCAGCCAACTGCAAACCCCGAGTTAGCATACCATCCTCCAGTGGAGTATAGCTATGTTAAAGTATTAAAACTGTTAACCATCATCATCGACGGGATCACTAATCTCTATATTCAAATGCCACTCACTTTACTTTGGACCGCAGTTCCCATAATTTGCCCCAAAAACACACTCAGCACGAGAACAGCATTCAACCGCGATCTTCCAGCTGCGTCTAAGCTATACACCCTCGTCGCGCATGCGACTGAACCGACCTGCAATCCAACGTCGAGCGTGAAGCAGACAATGACTATCGCTACAACGCTGAGCTTGGCAGATGTGAGAGCGATGACCATGATGATGAGTTGGAGGAGGAGGGCGGTTGCTTGTCCCACCCAGGGAAGGAGGCGATCCATTAATTTTCCGATGACTATCGCAAGATGAAATGATGAATTGCTGGAACGACGCAGAATGAGCCGAGGAAGCTTACATGGAGCAGAACAGATACCAGCAAGTCCAGCAATACCAAACAGACCAATATCTAAGGAATTGTAGCTGGTGAATAGACGCGTATCAGGATCTAAAGTTTCAGATGTTCTTAATCTGAATGCGACTGACCTATAGACGTCGGTCAAGAGGAACGTCAACACTGTCCAGTAACCAGAAAAGACACTTCCAGAGAGAGCTGAGATGATGCATGTCTGTATAAGAACCGGGTATTTGGGGATATAGGACAAGATCGATTTGAGCTGTTACAAGGACGTTCGGTGTCAGCAAAATGGGCGTGCTATCAAAACAAAGTAAACCCGCAAGGATATGGACTGACGATGCCCAAGTAAGTAAGCCCGACGTTTTTGCTGGGATAATCGGGCAGAACGAACCACATCACGACTGAGAAACAGTCAGAGCGGCATCAGACCATTCGATAATCGTTGGGAGTCACTTACTCAACACGGAACCTTGAAGACCCAATGCCATATAGTAGACATATCTCCATGAAACGTAAGCTGCGATGATTCCTGCGATGACACGACTGATAAGTTGGCCAATCAAAAGGCCAGACCAAGTGATGGAAATAGCGGCTGAACGACGATGCGCTGGTGCGAGATCACCAGTAAGAGGAATCAGAATCTGTGCTGCAACTGTATGTTGGAAATGTTAGAAAAAGATCAGCGACGACTTGAGAAGGAAGGGTCTTTAATCCAAAACAACGCACCGTTGCAGACTCCAGCGAAGAAACTGATGATTTTAAATTGTAGCACCGTTTTTGAGAGAGCCAGTCCGACACTCAGCACACAGGATACGGCTGAAGCTACCAGGATGAGAGCCCTTCGAGGCACCAAGTCACCAAGCGGACTGACAAAGAGAATGCCGAGGGCGTAGCCAACCTGAGTCAACGTAGCGACTTGGGAGATCTCTTCGTCTGATACTGAGAACCCCTGTGCGAGTTCTACCAAGATTGATTCTGTGACCCGAAACAAATGAGCGCAAATAAGTGAGCAAGAGCAATCACGATCGAAAGAAGGATAGGTGCGTGGCGACGTACGGTTGTAGTAGAGGTTCGCAACGGTCACTGTTGCTCCTATCCCGAAAAAGACTGAAAGGAAGACGCATTAGGTCTGTGTTGAAAGACAGAGGGAGCGAGAGCCTGTACCATTCAAAGCAAGTGAAAATTTGGGCGGATTCTCAGGGTCGTACCTCAGGTATTTTGGGAATGGTATCAATCCCAAATCCTTGGTGTTTCCCACTTTAGGGTCAGAATCCATCCCGAGGTTCCCTCCGACCAGTGAAAGTAGTCGCTGGTGAGCATCCCCGGGAAAATGTCTACAGAAATGATTTGGATATTGATTTTTGTTTACTTTTGTTTTCCAATCCTTTATCTCCCCGTGCAATCCTTGATATCCGTTTGCCACATCACACGGCTCAAGACCGTGATATATAAATTCTAATTTCTCTGCTTTCAGATCAAGTTGCTCACTACGCCCATCGCCCTAAGCACAATTGTGAAGCAGTGAATAATAATGACTTTTACACCCCTTCACGTCGCTATCATAGGAGGAGGAATTGGCGGTCTGAGGTGAGGTCCAGCGTACGATTCTTCGGACTGTGCGTGCTTCTAACGTATCTGCTTTGTCATATACAGTGCTGCTATCTCAATGAGAAGGCAGGGTCACATTGTCACGGTTTACGAGCGTGGAGACTACAGTCTCGAGGTCGGTGCCTCTATTTCTGTCGCTGCCAGTACGTTCCGTCGCGCTGGATTTACGGGTAGTTTCTTTACTAAGCTCTCTTGCTACCCAGATGGTGGTAAACTTCTCCAAAGCTGGGATGTAGACATCTTTAAAGGTCACCCAACCAAGCTCGAACGTCTCATCATGCACGACTACAAGACTGGGGACGTGCTTTCCACCTACACTCTGAACGACTACTTCGAACGCTTCGGAATCGACTACTACATGTTCCATAGAGTTGACATTCACAGTCTACTGCTCAATACCGCGACATCGGCAGAGGGAGCTGGAACTCCAGCCAAGCTTGTTACTTTCCACACTGCAGTGCAGTACGACGTGGAAAACGGCGAAATCACCTTCTCAAACGGTAATGTAACCAAGGTCGATCTTATCATTGGATCCGATGGCGTCCGAGTAAGTCATGTGTTCCTTCTCTTGGCCATGCACATTCTCATCGATTCCCATTCGCTCTCGTCTAGTCGAAAATCCGAGAAGCGATTGGAGTGGTTCCTGAAATGAAGCCTGCGAATCTCAGCTGTTACCGCTGTAACGTCACCAAAGCTGACATCGAGAAGTACGGTCTGAACAACTACCTCGAAAACAATGCGCTTGAATACTGGGGAGGTTCGGAAACGTGAGTGAGAATCGGATCCTTTGATGCCCTGCCTCTCTTCGTCTAACATTTTAGCCATTCCATCTAGTCAAGGTGTTCATCAATACTTCAAAATCGTCATGGGAGGTTGCCATGACAATGAGCTGCTCTCGCTCTACATCTTCCACCCTGTGAGTGATACTGCGCTGTTTTCTTCCTTTGTCTAATCAACTCACCAGCTAATAATTAACATATTGGCAATTTCCAGGCTGAATTGGGCAATCAGCATGAAGAAGGGTTTGTGGTAAAAGAGGCGTCCGTCGAAGAACTTCTCCAGCCGTATACACTTCCTAATCCTCAAATTGATCCGAAGCTTTTCAAGCTTTTGAGTCACACAATTGACCGGTGAGTACACCACTTGCCATGTCACTTAGTCGTTGGGGCTCATGCTCAATTTGGATTTTAACCTGTGGTTTATAGTCAACCATGGAGGATGTGGATCCATCAACCTTACTCTGTTCGCCTTTCATTATGAGTTCGATTTCCTAACTGAGCCAAAGGTTAACAATCTTTGTTTTGTTTGTCCTACAGCACTGGGTCAAAGGTCGAACGGCGATCCTAGGTGACGCCGCCCACCCTATGTTACCAAACCAATCACAAGGCGCATGTCAGGCCATCGAAGACGCAGCGGCGCTTGGACTCATCTTCTCTCCAGAGTACGGCTTTACGAACGATGTGGAGGCTGGATTAAAGCTGTATGAGAAGGTGAGGTATGATAGAGCAACAAAGGTTCAAGCGGCTTCTCTCGCTGGTGAGTTTACTTTCACTTTGAGTGTGAGCAATTATTGAATGACGACTCACCTGGTCATGCTCTCTGGTTCTAATAAATTAGCTACGGAGGATATCAATGGTACATTTTCTGCATCTGAATTAGTCTCCTTGTAGCGCTGCTGACTCTGAGTTCTTTCTCATTCCCCAATCAAGCTCGAATTGGATTCACAAGCTTGCGTAAGTCCTACCACTGAGGCCATGACATACGATATGGCACTGATCAATGCTTTCCATCAGCTGAAGCCCAGCAACGTATTGCGTTGGCTGCCGGAAAGCTCACCATTGATGAAATCTGTGGGTACGACATGGCAGCTCATATCGCTGAGCTCGTTCAAGCTGGGACCAAGTGATATAGGATACCTTGCAAGATTTGTATAGAATGTCGTTGCATTGCACAGATCGATCATCTTTAGAAAAGTGAAAAGCGCGTCACTCAAATGTCAAAAAATCATCCACGTGAAGCGACTCGAGCAACGCCTCTCCTGCTTCTTCCCGTCCCTCATCGGATGTAGAAACAGAAATCGAGAATGGAGAATCCTTCCACCCCATCCAAGAAGCCCAGGCTATCCAGAGATGTCACCTTCAACTCCCAGCCTGAAACTCACTCGATAGAGGATGTTACAGGATCTCGGGGCCAAGAACAAGATGATGGATGCGATCATGAAAACGACAGCCAAATCCAAGAAGACTACGGGGAAGATGAAAAGAATGCTGTGAGTGCCCTGTTTGGATTGAAAGTCTTGGTGGGTGTTGGAGGACCTGAAATTCGCTGCTTCACGTATTTCTTAGTGTCTCCTTGTCATCATGTCGACTCCAAAGTCCATGATTGCAGCTGCATCTCTAGAAACTGGGACCTCAGTCCTGAATGTCATGGAAGACCTGGCAGATAGCTCTCATTTTGACTTGGCTTTGACCCGTGAGCTCCAGCCCGATGAGCGAGAGGAACACAGATCTGATCAAAACGCTCTTTCGCTTGGTCGAAAGTGCTCGAGCAGCTTAAACCTGATCTTGTTCTTGTAAATTCAAGAGCTGAGGAAGAGTTGATCGAAGTGGCCAAAAGATATTGTGAGTCCTGCGAAGTTTGTCTAGGCTTGAACTGTTTAGACGCCTACGTCGTCTCTTCTTTGGTGCTATCAGGTGACGAGAAAGAAACAAGTTTTCAAATCAGGCCACAGAAAGGTAAAAAGTTTCCCGTTTCATCCTTTGTAACCTACTGACCACCAACTCTACCCCGTACCCCTTCTAGAATTCGCATACGAAACTAGCCGAGCGCGACTGCTCAATCTCCAACTCCCAGAATACCTGGAAACACAAAATAGCTTCAACGGATCCGTCTCTGGATCCACAATATCGTACGGAAACAAAAGCCGCGACGAAGAAAACAACACTGAACATCTTCGTACGTTTCAACTTCTCATGCACATGAACATTGTTAGACTCTCACTGAGGAACTTCCTATCAAAAGATTGGAAAGAAATACAGATCCTAAACTTTCTCTCGTTAGAAAAGAGACTCTTGGTTGGCGCTACGGGTTGTTTGCTTGCATACATCGCTCGAGCCAATGCACTCGGACAATTCAGAACCATGGACGATGAAGCAGTTAGTTTGAAACGGATTGAAACTATCTCTCTGTAAGTTTCAGTAAGTGTGTTCGTACACGATTCCTTGTCCCTGATGACTTTCACAATTTTGCTGTTGCAGAACGAGCTATATGCAGGTGAACGAAGACTCTCTTAGGTTTGCTCCCTCTCGTGGCTACCTTTCGCCGTTTATCTTCTCTTGGTGTGGCTCAACAACAGGGTAACACTGCTCTTTCGGTCGGTTTCTTTCCATCTCAACAGCGTATTACAGATTTTTGAGCACGAGGAGCATGGATATATCCATTCATCGTCAGTCATGAAAGATAGCTTTTCTTTGTTCTGTGAGATGGAGTTCCACTCTCTTCTGTTATGTGTATTTAATAATTTCCTCTTCTTCAGCGTTGCTCAACACTACGAAAACCCCACTCGGTGCTCGTCTTCTCAAGTCTTGGTTCCTCCGCCCACTCCTCTCAATCCCAGAGATATCTGCACGACACGATGTGGTCTCGTTCCTGGCTCGAACGGACAATGATGTGACTGTGAAAGGAATCAAAGATCATTTAAAGCAGCTTGGAGATGTTGTCGGCAGGCTGAAGAGAATTCGTCAAGGCAGAAGCAGGGCGGTAGATTGGAAAGGATTAATGGAAGTAAGTAGCACCGCATCATTATGTATTCTAGTGTGGTATGAGTGACAGGATCACATTCATTTCAATCTGAAGTTTGCGTTTCACGCCGTCATGATCCGCGAGTCGTCGCTGGAGTTGACTGGAGGTGCTAGAACCGAACTGCTTCAAAATGTGAGTTCCAAAATTTTTTAAGTATCTGCCTAAAGTTATACCCTGATCGATATTGTGTTCTGTTGTGATTACAGCTTCAAAAGGAATTGGACGTCGAAGAGCTCACCGAAGTAGGTCAGGAAATCAATCGTATTGTAGGTGGAGTCAGTTTTGTCGCGGAAGTGGAAACACATCCCTGATTATTTTGTTCTCAGATCGATTGGGATGAATCAAAGCTTGAAGGACGCATTTGCTGTCGCGCGGGAGTTGATCACAATTTAGACGAGATGAAGCGATTGTTCGCAGGTTTGGAAGATTTACTCGTACGCCGTCCTCTTGTCATTGGACATTTCCGTTTACTGAGCAAACTCCATTTCTCAGGCTCGAGTCGCTCTTCAAGTTGTTGAAGAGATCAAAGATGAAGGAATTGTGTCAACATTGAATGTCGTCTACTTCCCTCAGTTGGGATTTTTGATTGCTGCTGAAATGGTTGAAACATGGAATGGCGAATATGACTATGAAGTCATTGAGGGCTGGTCGTTTCAGGTCTGTCGATTTTCAAAATTCAGCCTGCAGGCGTCGAGACTTATAGAAACTTCACCTTGGTAGTTCAACTCGGAGTGAGCTTTGGTTGGAGATCAACGTCTTGGTGTCACGCAGTTGCTAACCAGGATGATTTCATAGGTTGAGGGTGTACTTCAAGAATCAGAAGATGTTCGGTGCGCTACACTAATATTGGCTTCACCAGTCATCGGATTGTTCTGACTCTCATTCGATTACACTTTAGATTTGGACCAGCACATTGGAGACATCGACAGTCATATCACCGACCGAGAGATTGAAATTGTTCACAATCTAGCCCAGTCAGTCTTAAAGCATGAAGAAATTATGTTGAAGGTGGTCAATCTCTGTGCTGAACTCGACTGGCAAGTGATTCTTTCTATTTCCTACCTCTCCTTCTAGTAGACTCTGAAGGGTTGAAAGTATACAGTTTGATTTCTTTCGCGGATGCTGCAAAGAGGTGGGACTACACCAAACCTCTGATGGTCGAGGAAAATGTGATCCAAATAAACAACGGCCGGTACGAAATCTCGTAATTCCCCACTTCCACAGGCTTAACATTATTTCACTTTTTTTTTTCTAGTCATCCTATTCAAGAACAAACTGTTGAAGCCTACATTCCAAACTCCACGCTGCTCTTTGGTGGTAGAGGCATCAAAGACGGCACAGAGATGGACGTAGACATTGGTGTGGACCAGTCATCTGAGAAATCTACAAACTCCGTCAACAACAGCAGCATTATAATTGTAGGTCTAATCCCCCATAAGTAGGAGGTATGTGGACTGACATGCGTCAATCGTGTTTGGCAGCTTACTGGTTCGAATGGTTCTGGAAAGACAGTTTATGCTAAACAAGTTGCTTTGATTGTTTACATGTAATCAGGCATATCTAAAATCCAAAATGGCTTTTGAGCTTATTACCACTCTCTACGTTATTGGTAGGGCTCAGATCGGTTGCTTCGTCCCATGCCAATCGTCGACACTCGGAGTTTGTGACAAGATCTTTACTCGACTTCAAACCAGAGAGAGCGTTTCAAAGGTAGGTGATTCCACTCCTTTCCTTATGGTCTCTTAGAAATGTTACTTGACCACTACTGCAGGCTCAGTCATCATTTATGATTGATCTATCACAAATCAGCTATGCGCTCCGTAATTGTACCGAGCGTTCTCTTATCATTGCCGATGAGTAAGCATATCTTCTTCAGCAAAGAGCCAATGTAAACATATGCTGTTATTTTGTTATATGTAGATTCGGCAAAGGAACAATCTCGGCTGATGGCGCCGGATTGTTGGCTGGAGTCGTTTTAAATCTCCTAAATAGAGGTCTAAGTTGTCCCAAAGTCGTCTTTGCTACGCATTTTCAGTAAGTTGATGTGATTTGTATCAGGATGCTGTCCCATTAACATACCGTTGGTTGCGTTATGCAGCGAGCTGTTTACCAAAGGCATCTTACCTCAAGACCTTCCTCTATTCTTTGCTTCTATGGTGAGTTACATTATAGGCTATGGCCCTTGAACTCCTTCCTATCTAAATGCTTTTGCCCTTTTGAAGGAGGTCATGATCAACGACGCGGAGGGAGACGACTCTGAGCCGATCACGCATCTCTTCAGGCTGGTGCCAATTTTATCCTTAAATTCACACGCTGCATCCATGGCCCGAACTATGGGAGTTCCCGAGAAAGTTGTTCAGCGAAGTCTCGAAGTCAGGTTCGTGCTTGTGTTAACTATTTTCGGATTCGAATCTCTTGCTGATTTCATCGTTTCCTTCTTAGCGCTTATCTTTCAAAGTTTGAATATCTACCGCTCCAAGAAATGGCAATTTCTAACGAGGATAAAGTAAACCTGGCCGTGGCGGAGAACGTCGCTCGAGAGTTCTTAGGTTTAGACTTTGAGAAGGAGGGTGCTGGCGCTGTCGAACTACTCAGGGTTGTCGTGAGAGAACTTACAGGTGAAATGGAAGTTAGTAGAGATGATGTTAGCGAAAATAGCGATAGTGATTGATTGGAAATATTCGTCGTATAATATGTTGTTTATTCGAGCCCATTCCACATGTTTCCTCGCGCCGATAACTGCTGCAGCAGGGTATCAACTGGATCCGACCCAAAGCTCCAATAGATACACAACAAACTGGAACTGATAGGACTAGGAGATGTTGGACCATCTCTCAATATCCCATCAGAGTAGGCTGCAGCTTTCTCCCTGACTCATCGTCCCAAGCCAGCTTGCTCACTCTGGATTCCTTCCCTTTTCCTCCGGTCCCTCGATTCGAAGGTGGTACCATTCTTTGGACTCGTTCGTATGTTCCAGCATTCGAGAAACTTGCTTCAGGCCCTTCAAACCCTCTCAATGAGCTGGTGAAAGAAATCCTCATCGAAGGTAGGGTTGGGGCATCCCACGTGAGGAAGTCAGTCGTAAAGGAGGATGAAGACACTGAAAGTTGGGAAAAGGATGGAAGACGATGGAGATGGTGCAGAGATAATGAAAACGGGCTGATATTTGCTGTAAGTCAGGTATCAGTCCTTGCGACATACCGTTGGTCGAATTCGAGAGCTGAATGCTGGCCTTTTTTCGCTGTGAATAGGCTGCTCACCACCCTCTGCTGCCCTTACCGTATCTCCCTCTACTTCTCAAGACACTCAGAGAGCTCTTCATAGCAAAGTATCAGCCATTTTTATTGTCTATTCCGTCTTTGTCGTCCAGTCTGCAGTGGGACCTCTCCGCCCAATTTGAAGGATGGGACAAGACAGTAGACAAGGTAGTGACAAAGGCAGAAGAATCACAACGATCGAAAAGCTCTGGAAAAAAGTGGGTACCGGTGAAGAAGGAGATCCAAGAGGGGTCTGCTCCATCTAGTGTGTCTTTCTACCAACTTGTATGCGCAAAGCTGAGCCACTGACCACGGTCTGTTGCTAGCTCCAACAAGAACACTACAGGAAACTGAATCACCTGCAGTCAGTCCAGCTCAGGATGCAGAAGAAATATCGAAAAATGTCCAGGCACTGAAGGCTCGTTTAAAAGCTGGGGGTGGAAAGCGAGCACCGCTGAGCAGAACTGGGAGTCCTGCACCAAGCAGCCCCGGAGGATCCGAGTAAGTAAATTGTCTACATCGGTGTGTGTCAGTAAATCTTATATCTTGTCTCTGTTGGCAGAGCGGAAGGTTCGCCTGTCAAATCGTCCAAAAAGGGAGGTGCGGCCTCTAAAGTCATGCGAAAATGGGGAGACCAGCCAGTGTCAAGCTCAGAGATGGAGTCTTTCGACTTCAGTACACCACCACCACCTTCATTAGAAGGCGAGACTTCAACACCCACAAAGCTATCAGCACAACAGAAAGCTGACATTTTCGACGAAAGCGCCATGGGTTCAAAAGGAAAAGACGGTATCTACTCTGTTGCGGATCTGGCGGTGGAGGACGATAGCGATGATGAAGATAAAATGATTGAGAAAGCTTTAGAGAGGGCCCAGATCTCGACGAGTACCTCAACCAAGTCATCCAGCACAGGTGCGACGGCTGTAGCAACAGGAATGATGTCGAGCTTCTTCTCTAGATTGACTGGATCAAAACCGCTCACGAAAGAAGAACTCACTAGTATTCTAGAAGCCATGGAGAAGCATCTTATGGAGAAGAACGTCGCAAGAGAGATCGCGGCGACGCTGTGTCAAGGGGTCGAAAATCGTCTGCTGGGAAAAAAACTCGGGAGCTTTGGAAGTGAGTAAAGAGTACCTCTTCTTTTTTATATACCCTTCATTGCTTTATTGACTGCTTTGTGGTCTTTGGTAGGTGTGAAAGCGGAAGTTAAAAAGTCGCTGTCAGAGTCAATAACAAGAATCCTCACCCCCAAAACTTCAACCGACATCCTCCTCTCCATCAAGCGAAAACAACAATCCTCAACCTCAGTAACAACACCTGACCCATTCAAGATGGTTTTCATTGGCGTCAACGGAGTCGGTAAATCGACAAACTTGTCCAAAGTGTGCTTCTGGCTACTTCAAAACGACATGAAGGTTCTGATTGCGGCGTGCGACACGTTCCGAAGCGGAGCAGTCGAACAACTCAAAGTCCACGTTAAGAATCTAGGGCTGTTAAATAAGGAGATTGGCGATGTCAGTGATAGTCAGAAGATTGAGCTGTTTGAACGTGGGTATGGAAAAGATGCTGCTGGTATTGCTAAGGAAGCCATTGCCTATGGTAAGCTTGAATCTCCTTCTTCATCCCGATTTTTCCAGCTCACTGATTCATTATTGTTTCGTCTATCAGCCAAGGATAACAAGTTCGACGTCGTCCTCATTGATACGGCCGGCCGTATGCAGGACAATGAGCCTCTGATGAGATCCCTCAGTAAACTTGTCACAGTCAACACGCCAGATAAGATCGTGTTCGTTGGTGAAGCGTTGGTTGGTAATGAGGCCGTTGACCAACTCAAGAAGTTCGACCTCAGCCTAAGAGAAGGCACCAAGAGTTCCGGCGGGAAGGAGAGGGGTATTGACGGCATTATTTTGACCAAGTTTGACACGATAGTGAGTTCACCAGCACCAATTGTTCCTCAAAATATTATATTCAAATAAATCTTGTTCCCTAGGATGACAAAGTTGGAGCAGCGCTTTCCATGACATACGTGACGGGCCAGCCGATCCTTTTTGTTGGTTGCGGACAGGTATGTTATCTCTGAATTGGTTCTCTAAGCTTCATTGTTCGACGCTGACCTTAGTTTTTCGAAACAGACGTACACCGATCTGCGGCATCTGAAGGTGGAAAATATTGTTACAGCCCTCTTGAGGGACTAGGTCATCTGTTCTTATCGGGCTCCAATGTCAGGGGCAATATGCAACATGTTATACACTCATATAGGAAAGATGCAAGGTGAAGGTGGAAGAAAAGAAAAAGAACAACGATGAAAGAGTACACGGCCACAAATGAGGGAAAATATCAATCTATCTGAGTTTCCTCTATGTCGACTACTACACCATTCTCGAGAGAATCAATGTTATCTGTAGTTGTCGCATCCTCATCCTCTTCATCTATCGTTAGCGCCGCGCCTTTGAATGGTGTGATGTCGATATCGTCTGCCTCCACAGGGCTTTCTTCAGCCTCCTTGGCAGCCTCTTCTAAAACTTCCTGCATCAAGGCACTCTCTTCCTCGTTATCCTCAGGAGCTGAAGCAACCTCCCTGACAGGGTTCTCATCTTTAGCAGTGAGGGTGGTCTTCATCTTGAATCGCGCCAATTTGGAAGCAGCGCTCGAGAAACTTCGTTCATCGGCAGGAGGATGGTTTTCTTTGGTCGACGAGGTAGAGGGGGATCGGTTGACAGCTGGTACTTCATCTTCGTCATCTTCCTCGTCAATTTCAATGATAGCGTCGTCGTTGGCAATTTCCCTCTCGGCACTCTGAGATTCGTCTTCGCCCTGACTAGACTTCTTTGGTCGACCGCGAGGCTTGGTGGATTTGTCTTTGGCTGGTTTCTCCTTCCCTACTGGAGGCGGGAGACCGAAGAGTGTTGTTTGACGTGGTCCCATGGAAGAGTCTTTCAATCCTTTGTCTTTCGACTTTGATTTGGCTGAACGAAGGATAAGGAAGAAGCGCTACTGTCAGCAACAACATGTCTGTTTGAAGTAATGCCGGCTCTCACCTTTCGAAGACTTGTCATGCTCATCCACTCTGTCAAAGAAGGATGTTGATTTTGTCAACGGAGCTTTGGGGGCAACTGGCTTGGCAAATGGATCTGAATTCAAAGAACAGGTTGGTTGAGATTCGTAATAGCTGTTCTTTTGTGACAGACCAGGAACGTACTAGGAGATCCTGAACTAGCGGGAGCAGCTTTCTTAGCAAAAGGATTGAATGGAGCTTGTTGTTAACACAGCACAAAGGATCTAAGAGTTAGCCCAAGATGCAGCAAATGAAAACGAAACCATCTATTGGTTCACCTTTTGGCGCAAGTGCACCTGGGAGATCTCCAGAAAGCCTCTTCTTCAAGGGCATAGGAGCAAACTCCTCAGCAATAATATCACGTTTCCTCTTTGGGTTCGACTCCATGCTAACATCTCCAACCTCAGTGGCTTGAGAGTCATCATTGTCAACCTCCATTGAATCATCAGCATCATAGTTCCGAGGTGGTGATTCTGGAATAAACGACTCTTCTCGTACTGAGAAATCCTCCTGGGCTAGGCGAGATGAGACTGACACAGTTGGAATAGCTGGTAAACCTGGTGGTGGTGTAGGAGTTGCAACAGCGAAAGTTCTTCTCCCACCAGCAGGACGAGGAGCAAATTGTTCGAATTGTTTTGGCTTTGAAGTAAGATTTGAGGTGTATTCATTTGATTCCATTTGATACCTTGACCAGTGTCTGCTTCGAGCTGCGATTTCATCGTCTCTTCTCTTGTCGGCCTTCTCACCCCGCAAAGAGATGATTTTCTCTTTCAGGCCTGGCAGTTGATAGAAGTCCGCAATTTTTCCAGCAGAATCCAAAGACTTGTCTCCATGTAAGAGACGAGCAGCATCCAGGGCGCGAGTGAGCTTATCAGCTTTACAGGCGGTTTGGATGAGTTGAAGAAGGTCCTTGTCCATTGAGATTTCGAGTCGTCGGATGTCGCTCTCGTAGTCTTCATTTCCATAGTTCTGAGCATCTCGGAGAGCAGTCGCATGGATACTTTGACGGAGATGCCTAAGTTAGAGGTCCAAATAGTCAATATGTGTTTGCTTGACCAAGAAGAATAAAGAGAACTCACTTCTCTTCAAATTGTCCTTGAGCGCTGTCCATTCCGAGAAGAGGCATGTTGATCTCCAAATCAGAAATAAGCGGTCTTGGGAAGAAAGGTGAAGTCTCTCGACCCTGTTGGCAACCAACGCAAAATTAGCTAGCAATTTGGGATCCGCAAAACGGCAACGAGAAAAGGCGTACCTTGAGGATGACACACATGAACTTGTTGTCTTGAATTCCGACAGGCCAGTAAGATTCGTCTTTTCCTTCTCGTCGCGCAAGTGTGTTGGTGTCCAGGAGAGGAATCCACCTTCCTTGAGTAGGCCTTAAGTAGCGGTCAAGTGTCGACATGACACCTTGAGTATCGTACATGAGAGGAGACTGGCAGATCCCACACAAGTATCAGTATTGGTCAAGTTGATCTTACAGCGCAAGGAGAGACTCACTCCTTCGTCAGAGAAACCAAACCAGATCAATGCAGATTTCTTGGCCAACGGCAAACGACCACTTTGAGTAATCTCATACTCTCTAGTGTCCATCAAAGAGAATCTGAGATTTTGACATCCTGTAGAAACAGTAAAGTCAGAACTCTATATTAAGTACAAAACGCTGTAGGGATACTCGCCATCCAAACTGGTGCCACCTTCTCGGTGAGCGATCATGACGCTGTGCTCGCTCATACAGATGGAGACGACATCCTCGCTCATTCTCCAAATGTATCTCTGCACTCCGCTGTCGGTGAAGAATCGTATGTAGCCTCTGCTGGTTGCCACGACGACACTTCCACCGCCTGCTGAAACAGCAACTGCGTCTTCTCCGGTAGGCAGGTTAAAGGTCCACTCAGCCGTTGATGACCAGGTGTCGAAAGGTTTGTAGGTGATGACAGATGGATGAGATCCTGACGAAGGACATGCGTAGATAGCACCTCGTTGACCTATAACATAGACACGCTTGTCAATGTGTAACGACATGCGGAGCACGTCTAGAAGGGCGTACTCACCAAGGTAGGCCATGGTAAACTTCAAGTGATCCTGAAAATGATAGTTTCGGTGAATGGAAGTGTCATGGAAATCGACGTTGATGATGTAGTGAGTATCTTGATCGGTAACATCGATCGAGCCAACCATGTTGAAAGCTAGAGACCGAAAAGATGTCAGTGAAAGCTTATTGTCGCACAGGAAGCCTGATGAGAGAACCTACCAAGATATCTCTTCTTTCCTCTCCAAATCGACGTGCTACCTGGCTGGAAGGCAGGTTGAGCTTTGGTGATATTAACCAACTCCCTACCATCAAACTCAGCATCTTCAAGCCTCTCCGTATCACGAGTGCCAGCACCACCTCTTGGAGCAACATATCCGCTGGCACCGTTATCTTCATCATCGATAATCCAGTTGTCATCGTCGTACATGCCCATATCTTCATCAGCCTCGCCGTCAACAAGACCGTCACTTTTCTTTTCACCAACAGCGTCCGCAGCGACATCTCCAGATCCGGAGGTGGTTCTGTTGGATGTTGTAGCAACCGCTGCAGATTTGCCGAAAAGCTCAGCTGGATGTGGGTATCCTGATGGGATCACATCACCCCACCTGCCGATATACCCATCAGCGTCAGTCCAAGCGAGAAGATTCGATACCGGAGAAAATTTGAGACCGGTGATAGCTGCTGGTTTAGATTTTGGTAGGTGGCTTTTCGGGAATGAATAAAGAATGACTAAGCCTTTAGAGATTCTGGACCATTAAGGTAGTAAACTCACCTTGCGATGATGGTCTTCTTGTCAGGAGACCAAATGATGATCTTTCCATCAGATCCAGAAGATGCAAGATACTTTCCGTTTGGTGACCAAGCAAGTTCAGCGATCACCTGGTAAAAAGTCAAATGAGACGCGTGAGCTACATAGCCAGGTGGGTTCGAAAGATGCGAGGTGAAACTCACAGAATCGTGGCCTTCTCCATCACCATCGAAGACTCCCGCTCTTGCCCATGAATCAACATTCACGATGCAGATTTCATGTGATTTAGAAGGAATGACGAAGTATTTGCCGGATGGGTGCCAGGTTGCGGTGGAGGAGATGATGTCGCTAATTGCACCCAGGTACGCATTGGACACAGAAAGCAGCGGAAAAGAAGAAGATATCAGTCATCCCAGAAAGTGATAAGACACCCATTTAAATTTGATACTCACTCTGGATCACTCAAGCCGAGGATGCCGTCAATGACTTTTACAAGCAAAGGAGAGTCTCCACCGCGAGACGTGTCCCACACGATGACCTTCCCATCACATCCGGAAGTTGTCTATCATCGAAGAAGACGCAGTGATATTTGAGCATCTGGTATGCATGCACTGAAAGAGAAATCCGTTCATGGACTGAGACTCACCAAGTAGACGCCGTCTGGAGACCAGGACACCGCTCGAACGGGGCGGGTATGTTCCTTGAGAATCAGAGTTTTATTTTCTTCTTTTGGGATGACGATCTTTACTACCATGTCACTATTAGAATAGGAGAGCGCCACGACCGCGTCGAAAGGCACGAGAAAACATCAGCAAACCTGGCAGTCCTTCTGTAGTATCAGAGAATTATAGAGCTTACTCAGAGCCAATAGCCAATCTGTTTCCATCTGTCGTCCAAGCAACGCAACGTGCCGGTACACCTGCAGCCCTCGTAACAATTCCACTGAGAGACATAGGCCCATTCTCCGAACCAGGATCTGGAATCTGGAATAGTCTGACAGCAGCATCTCCAGAAGCAGTAGTAAGGTACGTATCCTGTTTATTGTCAATGTCACTGAAAGTCAGTGTCATGTGTAGGCAATCCAGCAAGGCATGAACACTTCGCGTACATTGGCATCCAGTCCGTAAATTGGGTCAGTGTGCAATTCCATTATTGGTGGTTCTTCATCGACCTCCTGGCTGGGCTGATAGATTCTAACCATGGAATCCTGTCCAGCTGTGAAGATAGACCTGGGGTAAAGCAAGGAAATAACGAAGGCAGATCGGGGAAGTGAGCTCAGGCCATTCTCGATCCCTTTGATTGGTCCAAAGAGACTAAATAAAACTCACTGGCCATCACGACTGAAGCAGAGCCTAGTGACACCACGTCCATGGGCTGGAGCAATGACTGTGGAAGAGAGGGAGACCGCATTAATGAGGACAAGACGAGCTTAAGGACGAGAAGAGTTTGAAAAACCGAATTGGACTGACGTTTGGAAGGAGGAGCCATATCAGAGGCAGCAGAGTAGGTCTCTGTCGAGCCCGGATGTATCAATCAACTGTCCAAGGAAACTGAGAGTGAAGGTAAGGAGAGCGATTTCCCTGATTTTTCGCCCAGGACGCGTCCAGTACGCGAGTCGACTTTCCCTTCAATTTTCAGGCATTTTTTTTTTATTTCGAATGAGATAGATTCATAGAAAATAGAAAAAGAATATTGCAAGCAAATGAAGACGCTACTCTCTTGCAGCTTGATAAAAGACATAACAAACTGTAGTGAATCGATGCGAAACATCTTGATAGCAATTTGCTTTTGGCGATAACGGCACGGATGAAGGCAAAACAAACAGGCGATGAAAATGTTCAGCAGGGCAGTGGAAGGATTCAAAAATAATATGGCTGGAGGCGTTGAGGCGTGGTCGATAATGGAAACATTCCTAGGACAATGATAGCGCGCAGGGTTGATTGAACAATGGAACATTGAAACGTTTTTGAGAGACAGGATCATGAAATAATTGGTTTATTTAGTTGTTGACGATGTGTCACTGGCACTTGGCTGGTAAGACGCGCAACGTCAGTTCTCGCTTTGATGGGCGGAGAGTGAGAACACACTCATAATGACTACTCTTTCAGAATCCTAGGTTAGAACCACCTTGGAGACGGAAACACCAAGACTTCAGTGGTCTGTGTACATATTTGTTGAAGAACCTTTTCACAAGAAGCAAGAGAAAGAGGTCAGTTTCGAAGCGAAACTAGAAGGAAAGCCACGTACCGTACATCACCTTTGTACTCATCGCTTGCGACAGTTCCCTCATGACTCTTTGAAATTTCAGACCCTCCTGTGAAGGCGCTCGTCGCAGCTTGGAACCTCTACGCTCCAAGTCGTGTTGACCAACTGCATCGTCAATTGTGAAGCTGCTGTCATTTTCTAGCACTTCATTCATTTCACCAGGCAAAGACGAAGGAGACGCAGAACTATAAATTTTCGAATCGCTGAGCTGAAGGAAGTCAGTGCTAGACGAAATGATGGGCGATCCTGGAATTCTACCAAGAGCTGTGAAGACAGATTCTTTGACATTTCTCAAACGTTTGCGTGCGGCAGAAGTGTTGACCACCAGCGATGAATCATTAAGGCCAGCATAATGAAATTGTTGAAGGCTGATCGTTGGAGATGGCGAGGGAGCTGGTGAGCGTCTTCTACGGTCGTTGAAAGACATAAAATGCTGATCTGATGTCGTTGATTGAATGACTGCAACTTCGCCACTATCTTCACCTTCTTCTCCATACTCCTCCTGCACTAGGTTCGGGAGTTTCTTGAAAGTGTTTGAGAGTATGCTTTGATTGGTTGGAGAGAGTAGAGACGGAAAGCCAATGCCTCGTCTAGATGGTTGACCTGGAGGAGTTTCACCGATCTCAAATGCCCCACTTAAAGTCTTACCTGACGAAAAATTACAAAAATAAAGAGATTCTAATAAGGGAGAGTGACCACCTGTTCGGTAACTCTCTTCCAGCAAAATAGAACCCCTCAGGTCGAGCTGCTGGTCACCGAACCAGGTCATCTCAGAGCACGTTGCTGGTGGTGCGGGCGTCTCCAATGGAGGATTTCTTGGTGGTAGCACTGAAGAGGGCCAATCACATCCATGCGTCTCTTTGTACTCTTGGAGGACTCTGAGCTGGTGTGCTGTGGGATAATCTTCATTTTTTGAATGGGAAGGTGATGGCGCTGTCCAAATTGAGCTTTCTGGAGAGCCTTTGACCGGTGAAGAAGGCAACTCGAAGTAAAAGTTCAGAGTTGAAACATTTTGTGGTGTATGGAGAGGTGACCGAACCGCATGTTGAACTAGTTTTGCTGGAGTAGAATGGAACGAGGTCTTAGAGAGGACCTGAGCGGCTGGAGGTTCTGGAATGCCAAGTTGAAATGAAAGAAAAGTGCTAGAACCAGCGACTGTTTCGGGCAATGGGGAAGGAGAAGCGGGTGAAGCAGCAATTGAGACAGGTTGGTATGAAGCAGCTTTAGGCGTGTCGTCCTCATCTTCCTCCTCTTCAGCTTTAGCCTGTTCATCATACTTAGAATTATTATCTGCTTCAGACAAGTAAGACTGCGAGTCTTCGCTGGTTACGAACGAGAACGTGACGTTCGGCTTGCTGTCATTGAACCAATTGTTATCATGTGTATCTTCATGAATGGCCTTGATGGCGACATTCGATTCCTTTTCCTTAGCTTTCTCATTATATTGGAAAACTTTTGAGTTTCTCTGGATACTGATGTTTAAAAGATCGAAATCTTTGGTTGGTGAATTGAAGGAGTGACCGATGTCACCTGCGTGTTCTTCAACGCGTGTTACGGTAGTGCAAACCGATGGAACACAGTGTGATTCTAATGATAATGGAGGTTTTGGTAGTGGTTTCCTTTCGATCTTCTTGTTAGCTGCCAGCGTTGGAGCGCTTATATGCTCTTCCTCACCCTCTGCAGCTGCATGCCACCCAGAGAACGACCCACCTTTCGACATCATGCTAGATTGACCAGAGTCGGACGAAGCGACGAACGAGTGTCTGCGTAACTGACCTGGTCGACGAAAATAACTGCTCAATGAACCTCTGTTCTTCAACGGAGTGCTTGGTGAGGATACACCAAGCAATGGCTTGGTCGATTCAGTAGACGAAGTGGATGACGAGAGATCTACAGACTCAGACCTGGAGAGTCCACCATAAAATGGTGTTCGACCTGCTGATGAACGTAGCGATGGCTGCTTCATGTGATTATAGCTGGATAATCGACCAACGAGGGACAAACGACCCCAGGTGAGAATGCTGCTCTCTGGGTTCAAGCTGCCTTGACAATTTGAACTGATACCTTCCCCTCCTGCAATACTTGACTGGACTGATAACTGACTGCAGGAGGCTTTTCTGGAGATGGAACTGTTTCGGTCATTGGCTGGAGCTCGATATACTCCTCCTTTGGACTTGCGGACAGGGATTCTTGACCAAGGTATCGGTTTGCCATCTGGAGAATATGTGAGCCTGGTCTCTCGACCTTGTGTTCTGGAGCGCCTGCGAAAGGGAAGGTAGGGACAGCGTTAGTATATTAAAGCCCAGTATCCAAACAAAGAGTGCGACGACAAACTCCATGATTCCATCTATCTCTTGAGCTTCAAGGAACGCGAGATTAAAAGTGCTCGATTCTGAAATTAGATTTGCGGTTGTAATGCACTTTGCACTGACTCAAATGAGACAAATAGTCAGAGGTAATAAGTAAACAGGGGGGAGCGAAGTGGAGAATAGGTCAACAATGACTATTTGCCTAATTTTTTGTTTTGGACATTCTCAGACTTGCCACTTGACTTATCTGACTAGTATTGGAAAAGAACTGTAAAAATGATTTCAACTCTACAGCTTGATAGTTACACCTTGCGCAGAGCTCTGGCGCGCAATCTCGATAATCTCCAAAACCTCGGCTGCCTGCTCAGGTTTGACAATAAGCAGGCTTGAATCCTTCTTTGAGATAGCCTCCGCGACATTCTGGAACCAAGCGCTGTAGTTTCCACGTTCGGTTGTGATCTGCAGAGAGTGCAACCGATTGTCAGGGAAGCCTGGGGGAAAGTTCCAAGATGTTTTGCTCACCTTTTCACCCTTGGTGTTCTCCAAAGTATACAGAGTACCATCGAATGCCTTATCTTCAAACGCGAAATCGGCGTCGCTGATCTTCTTTCCGTTGCTCGGCGTCAAGTAGTTACCGAGTTCCTTCAACTGCATCTCCTGAACGTCCAAGCCGGATTTCGTGAACGCACCCTTGGTACCTTTGACAGTGAATCTTGGTTGTGGGGAGATAAGGGAGAGAATGGAGTGACGAGCAGTCGCGATGAGAGGGAGAGATCGACCTGGAATGCCTGGTAGAGCTGGGTAGTGCAGGAAGATCTTGAACGAGTCGAACACCTCAGGGTCACCTATAGCTCTGAATGGTGTTGAGAAAAGATGATTTAGGGACAATGCTTTTGAGATGACGATGAAAAGGTAGTGCGCACCTGGAGTTTTGAATGAAAGCAGTGACCGCTGCAGGTCTTCCAAACAAGTACAAGACCTGATCAACAACGTGGCTTCCAAGATCATATTCAGCACCAATTCCAACCTCCTTCTTCTCCTTCCATGCTCTACTGCCGGACGTCAACTCGTTCTTGTATCTGTCCATTTGCGAGTCGAATTCAGACAAGTCGCCAAGTTTTCCACTCTCGATGAGCTTCTTGACGGTAAGGAAGTCAGAGTCCCATCGTCTGTTGTGGTAGGTCGCCAAGATGAGACCCTTAGATGCGGCGAGTTGGGTGAGCTGTTGTGCTTGGGCGAAAGTTGGGGTGACTGGCTTCTCAAGGATCAAGTGTTTCCCAGCGTTGAGAATTGCCTATTGAAAATCAAACCAGAAAACAGGATGTTAATGGAGGTTTGTCAAGTTGAAAGATTGTTCGTTAACTCCCGATATTGAACGGAGTAACCGTACCGAGGGCGAGAAAAACGGAGGGAGACGAAAGACTCACTTTCCCCATCTCAAAGTGAGTAGAGTTCACAGTAGTGACCCACACAGCATCGACTTCCTTATCATTCAAGACCTCTTCCATTGAAGTGACGACCTTAACCTCCGGGAAAGCATCTCGAGCCAAGGAATGCTCTGGTGTTGCTTTTCGTTCCAGAATCGAGTGCAAAGTGTACAGATGGGGCAAGGAGAGGATGAACGGACAGTGGCTTGAGGTAAGTAATAAAAAAGAATGAGATAGATAAATTTCAGTTAGGTCATCCGTCACGCGAAGCATTACTCTGCAGGGCTGGGAAGAAATAAACACTCACAAGACCAGGGCACTCATGCCCGTTCCGATGACTGATACTTTGATGGGTGCCATAGTGACTGTGTTTATTCTGATAGAGGTTCGTGGTTGGCAGTCGATAGGATGATGGCGAGATGCTTTTTTAAACGTCTCAGCTTAGGGAACTCGGTTCAAACAAACTGGCGGCGGCAAACGTCATGCACTCTAATAACCGAGAATGAGCCTATTACCCTGGCTTTAAAATCCTTGGTGGGTGTTCAGAGAGCGTAAGAAGAGAGGCTGCTGTATGTCTGCAAAGAAAAGATCAGGTCTTGGTCGAAAATTGGCGAGCCGTCGTGGCGCACAGAAACGGCAGCCTTTGGACCTTCAAATACACCATCATCTCCTCTCAGACAGCGATTGGGCGCAGAAGATTTTGGAAAACTGATGGCCTCACGTGACAAGATACGACGGACGATAGCGCTCTCCCACCCAAAAAATGAAATAGGCGCAAATTGCTTCGTCCTTTGCGAATCACAGTCACCAACCAGAAGGATGTGCAGGTGTTCAGCTCTGCGAATCACCATCGGTTCTCCTCTGAACGTATCAAAGCATGTGATATAGCATTGCAAGTTGCACTTGTATCACAATTCCGTCCTCACATCTCTGATGGCAATGCTGATTATAGACCAGGCAGCAGTTCCTAATGATGAGAGCAGGAAGCAGCAAGTCCAAGAGGAAGGTAGTAAAATCATGAAGAACTTGAGAGTTGTCGTTCACTTGTGTTGCAAGGTGATTGCTCGTGCGCGTTTGTTTGTTTTGTTTACTTTTCTGGCGCCAAGTTGATGATTCTTTTGTGTAGCGGTATTTCGCGCCTATAAAGACTGTTTCAATGGAAGTTAGAGTATTACCCATCTCCGCATTCAACCTTAGTCTTTGGAAAATTGAGACCAAAAGTCGAGAAATCATTTGGCTCGACCAAAATTTGCTGGAGAGTTTCGTTCTGTTCTGTCTCTCAACGACGAACATCAAGTCAAGGCTATTCGTCTGATGTTGTACTGGTAAGCTGTTCTTCGTCCCTGACATTACAGGACTTGGGTACTTACTGATTCGAGCAACTCCTTCCTCACAGATTTACCCTGAACGCCTTTGTTGCCTTTCTTCAGCTTTTTTTTTTTCATACAAGAGAGACCAAGCTTCTCCCGTCACACCCTTAAGATGCTCCTTCAGCTCTCATACCTACACTAACTCTCCAGCTAGACACTCTTTATCCTCCTTACTTCCCATCCCAACCTCATCCCCAAACTTTCCAACCTTCCAAACTCTTAACTTCACTCATCCCTTGGCTAGACAACGTGTTGATGGGTTCGAGTGTGTCATCATGATGAGATAGCCTTAATGATTAGAGTCAAGCCCTGAGACGCTTCAAGTGTCGTGGTGAGATGGCATTTATCTTCTGAACAACACACTCGACCATCAACCGTTCCTCCCTGGATCTGTTTTCCACGCTCCCATACAATCTCATTACATTTTATTGCTCCTCTGTATGCCTTTTTTGTTCGAACGCGATGACTACTTTGTGCAGGTGAAAGATCTGTAAACAAAACGCGAGGACGCAAGCTGCATTTCTTTCGCAGTTTTTTCTTGGAACTGCCCATTTTTTCAGGCCTGTTCAGATCATCAGATGAAATATGGTTGATCTCATCACAATTCACATCGTTCTGTCTAAATCAGACTGAAAAACAGCGTCCCAAAAAGTCAGCGCCAGAGGAAAAAAAAGTCTGAGGCGGTCGATTCGTCCAATGGGAACTCCTGCGTCTTCTGCTCAGCCGAAGCCTCTGACAACGACCTCGCCCTTCGTCTCGACATGTCCCTCGTTCGCCCCTCTTCCCTCCTCAAGTCGACCAAGGTTACCTTGAACCTCTCTAGAGGTGTCGCAACCAACCCATGGCCTTACAAGTACAAGCCAGCCAAGCCGTCTGGTGAAAACCCTTTCCCAGGAGGTGTCTACCCTTCGTTGGTTGATATCGAGAAGTCCTGGGAGGGCTACTCCAAGAAGCAGAAGTGGTGGTTGTACGAACACACCAAGGACGTCCAGGAGGCTGACTGGAAGAAGCTCAGCTCCGTCGACAAGAAGGGATGTGAGTATACCTACCTCTTTTTCGTCGCCATCCCTTGGACGCTTTGGAAGCTGCTTCTATATCGACGACAACGTCAGGCTTGCTCAAATGGTATAGGAGATGGATATCAAGGCGGTCATACTGAGTAGTGATTGTAGAAACAGTGGGAAGGTCGAGTTGAGCAAGCGCCGTCGACTTTTTCCGCACGCTCCTTGTCTGCTCGTCAAGCTCTTCCTTCGGCTGATGATAATGACAAGATGGGCAGAGTCTGCATGAACGACGTCTGGGACATCCAATATGTCGTTGGAATCACCTATTCAGCTGGCTGTTTGGTTGCCTGAAGGCATTACTCACTCCTCATTCGAAATTCTACCATCTTCCCTTTCTTCTCGAGAATGTTTTCTGATTGAACCTCTTCAATGCTTTGTCTGATCCTATAATAGTCTGGTTCATCTCTTACGGTCCACATGGGTACGGCTCTTCTTTTTCTTTGAAATGGGAGAAGGTGGCCCCTTGATTTGCATGAACTAACGCTCTCCGAAATCTTCTTCTTCCTCGCCTTGGCCTCCTCTCAATTCTTCAAACGCTGCCCCATCTTATTCCAAAATCATCTGCACATACTCTTACAACATCCTCTGGTTAAAACTACCCAACCTTATTGCTATGCGCTCAACACAACTACCTACCGCCAACTTCTGCTCGCAAACATCACTACCTTGATTCTACAATTCTCTTACCATCACTACCACCACTAATAACATCACAATACCATCAACAACAACAGATGGCGTAAACCAAAGCTTGCTGCTGAGAAGAAGCCATTGATCTTCGCTGGTGTTGCCGGTGGTATCGCAACCGCCTACATCATCTTCAAGACCATCCGATACCTCTCCCCACCACCACCAAGATCCTTCAACTACGAATGGCAGGCTGCTACCAACGAGCTCATGTTGAGACAAAAGAGCAATCCTATCTCTGGTATCTCTTCCGAAGGTACGTGTTCGGCCACCTCGATTTTTTTGTTGCTTTGAAGTTTGTGTGAGAAGGCGCGTTTCCTTTGTGACTAACTGTCTACCTTCAACCTCTAGGCTATACCGGAAAGGGTCACATTCAATTCCCCAAACCACCTGGTTTCGTCCTCGACAAGTCTGAGGTTGTTGATGAGATTGTTGATGAGGTTCGTGTTTTACCTGCCCTTACCATCAGTTTATTACTTTTTCAAGCTTGCTAAACCGTTGTGTTGTCCTTCTCTTCTATCAGTACTTCCCACCAGCTGATGAGGAATAAATCTAGGATCCTTCGCCTGACATAGAGAGGAGGTTTCCGAGTAAGCGGAGAGGAGCTGCAAAAGTGAAAGTGGTAGCGGGAAACGGCAATCAAGAGGCTGGTTGTAAATAGAACTAAAAAGCAACAACAACCTTTGATATTCTCGTAATGGATGACGAACTTTTTCCCTTCACCACGACCAACTTGAAAGCGCGAAAGGCGAGGAGAGAACGCGCGCTCGGCGCTCGAGCAAAAATAGCTTGAAAGCGAGAGCCTCCGCTGCCTGTGGCGAGAGGACGACGAATGCTTTTTGGAATCCAGTGACGAGAATTTTGTTACTTCACTCCTAACAAACCCAATTAACCCCTTTGATCCGAGGAGGAAGTAGACCAGCATCTGAGAGAATAGCCAGTCTGTGAGGAATAGTAAGTTCGGCGGTTCTATGTGCTGAAATGCTTTGGAGCTCTTTTTGTCTGACTTTGACACCTATTGAGCTTCCTTCAGGCATTTCACATACTCTCGTGAAGTCTTGGATCAGAGCCCTTAGGTTTGTACACCGACTCACTTATGTTCTCTGGAGGTCGTGTGGGACTCGCATCGCTAGAGTTTGAACTGCTTTGCTATGCGACACCACCGCCATTGAGATTAGTAACTAACCCCACCGAATTCTCTGGCTCCTTTTTCTTTTCAGTTCACACACCAGCCAGAACTCCTTTCTGTCAGTCTATTATCCCTGCGTTCCCACCTGGTGTCAACACCTGTCGCATTGACTGTGCGCGAGGTGCACTCGTACTGCGCGTCTACTGGTCTTCACTACAATCAGATTCGCCCAAATCTCATCAAATAGGCTCTAATTATGGTTGATTATAACCATGGGGACCGTCGTATACCTTCTGGGTTAGGTACATTGAAAGCTTGGACGAAAGTTGGTGTCAAGGCGGCAAAAGAAAGCGAAGAACGTCTACTCAGGTCAGTCGTCAGTCGCAACCTTGTCATCTCGCTGCCAGACCATGCTGAAGAGCTCTATAACGTTTGAATCATAGCCGGCTATCGTACTTTATACCTTCCAACGAACCAATCCCTAATTCCCTCGCACCAGACCACAAAGTTGGTCGATCATACGACTTTAAACTTCAGAATGGGAAGGGTCATCTTCACGTTCTTGAGATCTCTACGGTAGAAAACTTTGGGGTGGAAGGTGGTGAGGCTGATATTATGCTTCCTGGGTATGGCTTGGGGATCGGGTTCTTTTACGAAAACTTGGAAACAGTCGGTGATGTTGCTGGTGAGCTCGAACGGACTTGCTTTTGTTTCTCTCATTTAAACTGACTTTTCATACTTCTTGTTGTGATTTCAGTCAAGAACGGTAGACGAGCTTTCATCATGGACTGGTATGGACTCGGCGTCAGCACTCGAGCATCTCCCAGGTATTTTAAGAAGGCTCGGAAACATTCTAAGGACGAAGAAGAGATGGTCCTCAAAGCTGAGGATTTCTTCCTAGATCCTCTAGTTGAATTCGTAAGATCCAACAAACTATCGAAGGTCAACCTCATCGGCCATTCGTTGGGTGGATACCTCTGCGCTGCGTTCGCTTTAAGGTATCCAGACCTCGTATCTTCCTTGGTCCTTCTTTCACCCGCTGGAGTACCAGCACCACCCCAGCCCTCCACTCCTAATAAATCTGGAAGCTCCACTCCATCCAGACAGAAATCGACAGCGGACGCAACGGCAGATGTTCCCGGGTTGATGCAAGAGATCGAAGGTGAATTCGAGACCTCACAACATCGCATCAGGAGCAACGAGTCACCGAATGCACTTGAGAAAGGACACTGTTCTAAAGAAATGACGATTGGGGAAGAAGACAATGGTTCTCATGGTATGCTGGCGTCGGATATCAGCACGGCGCCATCCTCGATGCTTCCTACACCTGTTGGATCTCCTCATATATCGCCAAGAATCGTCGCGATTGAGGGCAATGGGTTCGATGAGGAGGATGAAGATGACGAGTTCGACGATCCGAATGTTGAGAGGAAGGTCCAGATGTTTAAAGGTCCGAGAGGGAATAGTGGACCCACAATGAGAAAATTCTACGCCTGGTGAGATGTTACTTCGATCCTCAGAATCGCTTTAATTATACTCACTTGCGAATATGGCCCTTTCTTAGGATGTGGGAGACTGACAAGAGTCCCTTAGGGTGAGTTGTGTCTCCGGCGCGGCTACAGGCGTCTTGGTTTTCTAACACCTTTTCTCTTCCAGTGCCATCCGAAAATTAGGTCCTGTCGGTGTCGTACTCATTGCCAAGTACTCTCGCCATCGCTTCAACGCCCTACCTCCTTCCCTCCAAGCAGACCTTGCAGAATACCTCCTCAACATCACCTGTTTGAAAGGTAGTGGTGAATACTGCGTGTCGATACTGTTATTACCGGGGGCATTTGCGAGGTGGCCATTGGCGGATAGGATGGACCATATCAAAATTCCTGTTGGATTCGTATATGGTGCGAAGGTTAGTTTGCGCTGTTCCGTTCTTTGTCTGCCTCTATGGGATCTCGAACTGACACAAACTTGGACCCGTTCTAGGACTGGATGGACAAGTCTGGGGGGCAAGAAGTTGTGAGAAATATGAGAAGGAACGGAAATAAACAAGCCAAGACTGTAGTTATAGAACGAGCCGGACACCAGTACGTGTTCCGTATCTCCGATGCTCATCTTCGGAGCAAAATCACTCACGAATGCCGCTTGTCACAGTCTCTACATGGATAATGCACCAGATACCAACGCATTCCTAACCCAACGATTGGACCGATGCTTTTGATGTCATCTCCCCGATTATAAGCGGCATAGAGAGGCTCAAGCTTGCCTCTCGCTCGCTGTAGATATTAAACGACAGTCGTTACTGTAGCTTTAGTAAATCTAGCATTTGCATCGTTTAGTTAGCCGTTGTTGTAGTTTCTATAATCTTTTTTCTCTCCGAAGCTTGTTGATTGCCGCGACCTCGCGAAGATTGAGATGGGTTGGACTATTTCTCCTCCCTGTCCATCCGTTTCCAAACGACCAGAAACGACCGGAAAGGTGTAAATGGGATGTTTTTCTATCATATTCTCGTAAAAAAATGAGAGAGAGAGAAAATCGAGTAAATTGGAACTCATCATCGCTCTTCCGTCCAAACGAATCAGTGACAGCTGTATCTCACTGCAACTCAGTTCAAAATGCCAAAAATTGTTCACATCGTAGTGCGTCCCCCCCAGGTCTTCTCATTCTCTTCACAGATCAAACATTGTGTTCTGACCAGAGACTTCTTCTCTTCTGCTTCCCTCTCCCCGTTTTTCTATGTGCAGCTCTGGAAGTTTACCAGACCAGCTGGTCTCACTGGGTCAGCCCTTGATGCTCATTTGACTGCTGCTAAGAACACCATTGGTCGTCTGGTTACTGAAACCCAAGGTGAGTTGTTCCGGAGGCCTCCCGAAAGAAAATGCTCGCTGACGAAGGCCTGTCCTGTCGATCTGCTGATAACTAAAAGGGTGGGACACTGCCAGTGTCGGACCTCCTGTGGTTCCAGGACGAGAGAAAGGGTTTGAATATGTAAGGCTTATGTCTCTGTTTTGTTTCCTTCGAGTTCCATGTCGGCTGACTTCCTCTTCTCGTTGCAGGGCCTCTACTCGGTCTTCTCAAGCAGGGAAGCTCTCCAGACATACGCCGTCTCTGAAGCTCACGTAAACATCGTCAAGGCTATTGCTGAATTCAAGGAGGATCTCCTTGCTTACGACTGGGAGATCTAAAAGGGGCAGAAGGAGATAGTTTGTCTGTGGATTTATTGCATTTGCCGACACATTGATTAGACCAATTAGGTCCTCGTGCGCGAGATGTCTTATAAATGAGTGACTCTTGCCTTAGCCAGGTTAGAATTTGGTTCTCGGACCTCTCGTTTACCTTTTTCGAAGTACCTGAAGTGATCGAGCTGCAGGAATGAGACGCTGGAAATCAGACTCCTCAAGCTCATCAACGCAAACGTTCTCTTTCCTTTACAAAACCAGATCCTTAGTCTCCCATGGGTTGGACGGATTCGGGTTCGGTTGGCCAGCAGAACCTGTCCTGTCTTCAATCAGTTCGCGCTGAGATCCTTGCCCATTTCTTCTTACACACTTTTCATCGTTACGCCAAATCTACTCTCGAACTCTAAGGATTTGGTTAGAGATTCTTCAAACAATAGTCGATGCTGCTCAACTTGCATCCTTAAACAAAACAGGATCGCAGGGCTCAAAGATTGACTGGCGAAGAGAGATAACATCATCCCGTAGTATAGGGTCGAGCTGGTGAGTGTCCATGAGGCTGTTGTTGACTGTGAGTACGTCCTTTAGTAAGTACTTACTCGTGTCAATATGATGGCGATGTTCGCTACTTTGTCGTAGTAAACGAACGGGGGTCTCGTCTCGGTTTTGCTCTGCTCCAACTCTCTTATTCTACTCTCGCCTGGTATGAAGTGCAACCAGATCCTTTGTAAGGATGATTGGTATCTACAAGGTGTCCGAGCGAAAATATCTACTGTGGTCGCGGCTGGTCACCGATACACTCTGAAGCGTTGTACGACGGACAAACAGCCTGCAACAAGACGCATCAGCTACCATCGAAACTTACGCAAAAATACGCGTCTCAACTCACCTCAAAGACGTACTGCTTACCCGTCCAGATGGCCCTCGACAGCTCATCATTTGTGACGATCGGACTAACCAGACCAAACTTCTCCCCAAAGCCGACGAAGATACTCATCAGATCAGCGACCATCCTTCCGAACAGTGCCTGACCGCCGAGGTCGAGATGTGTGTAGTCGGCGGGCAGACGATTGAGCACCCACGATGCATTCTGACCGATGCTAGCGAGGTACGCCAGGGAGGCGCCGTGTAGGTCGAGGAGAATTGAGGAGGTGTTGGCCGCTACTGCGATGGTTTCTGTAGGAGATGTCAGTCCACTGGCGAGAAGAGAGGCAAAATGAACGTCGCGTACCGTCGGCCCAGGGTTGTAGGGTATCTGTCAGGGTTCCGTTGGTGAAGGTTCGTCTTGCAAGGGAGGTGAGGAGGATGGGAGTCGCGTTGATGTCGTTGAGTTGTTGTACGAATCTGGTGAGGTTAGCACCCATGGATGACGGTGGTGCGATCTTCATGTCATCTGCAGCCGACAGACAGCTTGTTGAGTTCTCAAATTACTACAACACAGAGAATATGGACTTACTGTGTCCAAATTGGAGAGTGACAAACACATGGTGGCCCTCCTTTACTTTGTTGTTCGCGTCAGCGAGCGCAGCGTCCCAGTTGCCAGCGGTGACAATGGTTCCAGTAGTCGCTCCGTTCATGGCGTAGTTGGCACAGTAGATGGACGGTTCGAGAGAAGAGCAGAAACCATTACCCCAGCCTCCTGCTGCAGTGTTTGTGGTTAGTGGCAACTGTCAGCGAGTGATTCGATGGCACAACGGTATCGTGAGGGACGCAAGAGAAAAGACTGACAATTCGGAATTGTGGTGTTGAAGGTGGTTGAATCTCCAACCAGGATGAAGGAAGGAATATTTTTCGACCTGACAAATGCAACCAGTGAAAGTGAAGCAACGATGAGAGAAATGAATGGCATTCTGAGTTGCGCCGCAGACAACTTCAATTTCAGACGTGCGGTGTGGGTTGGCTATGAAAAACCTCTTTCGATGGGGGCCTTATATCCCTAGATGGAAAGAACTGTCACCTGAACATCTTGCGGTAGCTGTCCTGGTGGTGAAAAGTGTGAAAGCCGTCGAGACTAGTGGATCGACAGTGCGGGCCGTCAGGCACTGAAAATATAAACAAAGCATGACGTCGATCCGAACCGCTCCTGGGCCGTCGAAACTATATTTAAGAGGATCCCGATGATGATGATGGCGACTTCGAATTTTTTGTTCAGATGAGAACCAGGCGAGGAGATGAGAACGAAGGGGGAAGTGTTTCAACAGCTGAAGCTGCGCGAACAAGCGCTCGAGCTCTGCGAAACACGGTCGAAGGTGCCAACCAACACTCACCACCGTATCCAGAAGTCTGTGGGAGATACTTAGACATTCGCTAACCAATGATTGAAGAAGAGGTCTGCTAGGAGTCAACTTCACCATCTGCAGTTTACAGCCAGGTTTGAGAACTGGAGCCGAAACTCACACTGCAGAAATCATTACCGCCTTTACGTGAGTGCCGTGTGCTTTCGAGCTTCTGCATCGCGGTTTTCTCTTTCAATGGGGGCTGTAGAGACGGCATGTACAGGTGTCACAACATTCGTAGGGAGTGTATCGGTCCTCCAGCAGGAACGTGCTGTGCGCCAAGAGGAGAAGAAATAGAAAACCCGGAGGGCAGGAGCGAACAGTCCTTTAAGTTATTTCTTTTGTTTTCTCTGTTCTCTAATATGTCTTATCAGAGATGACCAACTAAGCGGGTCAATTCCATTATCTTCGCCGCGCATGCAAACTGACACAAATTTCCCTTCTCTTTGTACAAGTAGAAGAGCTTTCTTTGCTCCTCTGTAGCCCGGGTTTTTTTTTCCTCTTCATCTGAATCTGTCTGAGGTGAGGTAGATTTGTATGTGGACTTTCAGCTCGTAGATTTCCCCTCGTAGCAAAACTGATTGATGTCGGTAGTTGTCGGAAGGGCTTTTTAGAAGCACTCAGAATCGGAGCAGGTCCATTGGTTTGATTGGAATTAATCCCACAAGTAAGTTTTTTATGCTTGAGCGTGCAGCCATTGTCATCGAGTTACTCCAGCTTTGTCAAAACAAATCCTGCTCGGTCTCTCCTTATAAGTTTCAAGCCAGCTATTCAACTTTTGCTACAAGTTCTGCATACCTTGAATGCATGTCTTCTGAATTTCTTGAGACATGCACTCAAGATATGCAGATCTGACTTAAAAAGGCTGCGAAAGAACAATGGGTTTTTTTATGTCCGCTGTTTACGTATGTCGCCACCGCCGGCTCAGGTTTAGTTTCCTTTTCCGACGCCGGTCTCTTCTCACCGACCAAAACACGACGCTGATCTCATTGCTTTTGCCCTATTCTGCTCAATCTTCTTTTCTCGTATCGTGCCCCAGTCCTCAGTTCACCTCTGCGCTTTCGATTCCTCTGTAGCCCGCCGCGAGACATACCGCCTCATTTGCTGAAATCCAGCGTCCAGTTTTTCATTTCAATCCCATCCTGTCACTCATAACCTTGTCAAAGAAGACTTACCTCAGCATCCCAGTCCTCTCCTTAAACCCTTCCCATCCCTTCAAATCAAGCTTATACCTAGCACCAAAGCACTTGAACTCGAAACGGCTGCCATCATTATTAACTCACTGGAACCTTAAAAGTATCGGTTCTCTCACACGATAAGAAGTGACCAAGAGCAATGAATGAAGATGATAGCCCTTCATCTTCCAATTCCTTCAGCATCGTCGTCGTTGGATCTGGTGGTGAGCTTCTATCGCCCTCTTTTTCCGTTGATGTCATTTCGTTCTGCGGGCAGCCCTGAGTTAATGATGTTTGTTTATTCTGGACAGGTGGACCCATGGAAACTGACCTGTGAGCTCTTAAAATGTTTTTCGTTAACCTACTTGAGCTGACACTGACAATTTTCTTCGGTACAGATCGGGATATCTGTTAAAAGCGGCTTCGTCCAAGTGGGCAGACGGTACACTGATGGTAGAAGGAGGTAATCAGCTTCGACTCGCTTCTAACATCTACTTCAAGCAACGACTGACCTCTTCTTCACTTCAGGCTCAGGTGTAGGAGCTCTAGCTCGTCTGATCGAAACCAACCCAGCGCTCTTCCCAGACGTCTGCTTCCCGCCTTCGAAATCCAGTCCGCTGGGCAAAGCAGCCGAACTCTTCTCATACGTCCAATCATACCTCATCACGCACGCTCACCTGGACCACGTCGCTTCTCTCGTCATGGGTACCGCTGGCTTGAATGGTCCCAGCACCAGGAACGTCTTCGCGTCGATCGAGACGCTCAACAACTTGGAAGTTGTATTTGGGGGAGGTGTGTGGCCTGACATAGCAGGCTGGGATATGCATCAAGGGCTGGGAAGAGCTCTCTTGTTCCAAATGTGAGTGCTTTTTACCAAAAAGATTGCCCCTTCTCGATACCCGGCGTCCTGTTCGCTTGAAATGAGCAATGGCAAAAAAAGCCCCGACCCCACGCAGAAGCCTCCCACGTTTTCGGATGTGTCTCTGAGCTATTTTTCTTGTTTGTTCCCAGTTTACCGGGTCACCATCAATCAGAAACACCGCTGCATTATACGACGCTGCCCGTCACACCGTTCTCAGTGTGCTCGCTTCCTGTCTCACACGGCATCGCATCTGCCTCTTCGTCTTGCTGTCACATTGACCATCGACAATCGACCATGCCGCACCTTCAGCACCTGCACAACGACCAGCATCACCATCAGCATGACAAAGAGTCCTCGACGAAGACGGACTTAACCCCGCTCTCGGCAAGCAGCTCGGAGGTGTCCACGGGGTCGCAGGCCCAATCGCCAAAGTCGTATGAATCGTCGGCATTCTTTATACGGAATGACAACACTGCGAAAGAATTCTTGTTCTTCGGGGATGTAGAACCGGATTGCGTGTCTGCTCAGCCTCGGCTAAAGCGTGTGTGGGAGGTAACGGCCAGCAAAATTGCCCTTGGGCTGTTGGATACCATCTTTGTGAGTTCGCTGTGTCCTCGCATGGTGGCTGCTACAGAGCTTGACAACATATATTTGCTCTTCTTTTCAACAAGATTGAATGTTCATACCTCTCATCTCGACCGGACTCGCAGCTCTATGGCCACCTCACGCCCAAGCACCTCATCGACGAACTCCACGTCCTATCTGATATCGTGTCGTCCCTATCTATCACGCCCCCAGCAGTATCCACCACCATTGTTCAAAACCACCATCTACAACACACCCTAAAGCCACTGCAGGGTGTCAAGATATGCGTGATGCACTGTAAAGAGGATCTAGATTTCCCCGACGACGGGTCGGGCACCATGGGCTCTGCGAGGAGGGCCATTCTCCGGGAAGTCAAAAAGATGGATAATAATGTATTGGGAGTTGATTGGATCGAGGTTGTTGCGGGCATGAGAATAGATTTTTAAATGGTATACCCTGGGGCCTGCCCGCCGCCAACCACCGCGCCAGTGATGTTCGCCCTCGTGCTTTCTCCATGCTCTGTTTCTTATGTTTTTATTGTTAGTTGGCTTATAGCTCTGTCCGTTTTGTAAGTGTCCCCCTTCTCTGCTGTTGCTCTCTATCGCTATCATCTCATCTCTATTCGCTTCTTCGCCAGATGTTGTATGAACGCACATTGCTTGCTCTGAAAACCATGTCCATTATCTCGTGGAACGAAAGGAATTCTAGCATTTGCACATCACTTGTGGGACCTTTTTTTTTCTATCACATCGCTTCCTTTTAAATTAGTATCAGTGAAAGTTTTCCCCTTTCCTGGTCGTGTTTCAGGTGCGTCACCAGCGCGCCCCGCTCATTTATGCAACTTGAAAACTGAGATCTCGCTGGTGGCTTGTGACGTTTCCCTGTTAGAGTGCCTCGGAAAGAAAGCACTCAAGCAGAGTTTTCCAATGGCTTTTTTGACTGGCCTCGAAAGGGTGGTTAGTCTGACGGGCGTCAATCCTTAATTTTGGTTTGGGGAGGCACACGTCCTAAAAAAACTCAAATGTTTTCATTTGTCTCTGCTCCCTTTCTGGTTCTTCATTTCACTCCTCTCAACCACCCCCTGCAGTCAACTGGGGAAGGGTCCAACCTCTCAGCAACACCTCTTGCAACAGCATCCAGTCCAGTTCAATCGGCAGCCAGATCCTTGCAACAGCCAAGTCCATCAGTCGACGTTCCTTCATAATCGCAGCCCATTTCTGTCTCTCAACGAAGATCCAACGCACTTCCCTCTTCCAGTTTAGTATATCCAGCTACACAGCAGCTTGAAACAGCTATGGCGTCCAACAGACCAGCGACCGCCAACCCTCTCTCCCGTCCCCTCACCGCACCAAAGTCAGCTCGTCCAGAAACCGCTAATACACGTCCAGATACAGCAGCCAGCTCCATCAGCAATCTCTCAGATGCTCCTAATACATTCAAACCTGGTGAGTGCCACTGATCAGTCTTTTTAGACTTTCACTTTCATCCTCATTGAAACTCTATATAACACTGACGCGAAATTTTCGATTTTCCATCAGATCTCGAGAACTATCAAGAAGTGGATGAAGCTTTCGATGCATTTCCAAATGTCGATGAAGAGGATGAGGATGAGGACGAAGATGTCTTTGCGTACAGTCGGCCTCAGACCGGCAAATCGGGTGGAAAAATGTCCGCAGGGAAGTTCTCGCCTAGCGCTATGCGAAAGCTCGGAACGTCCAGCTCACTGTCTTCGGGCTCTGTGTCTGGTAATGACGAAGATTCCCTTCGCCTAAACACCGCCCGGTCTATCGCTCAGTCTGATGCCGGGGGTTTGGGCGTCCTTAACGTTTCATCTGCACCATCCTCGTTCCCTCACCGAGATCTTCGAGGATTCCTCACTACTCCCGGAGGAGGCAAAGGTCTCATTGCTCACTCCCTGGATGGCGCAAGCGTGTATACCGACAACTCCGAAATGTTCTCCGCCTACTCCTCGACCACAGGTGGAGATAACAGAAAAGGTTCGCTCGTACACCGCCACAACAGTCCCTCTATGAGTCCCAACCTCCCTCAGAGCGACTTCTACGGTAGTAGCACTGTAGTTAGCTCACAGATGACTCCTCCCAAGAAGAAGGGCGGGAAGTTCTTCTCTGCGCGCGAGTCGCTTGGCGTCTCGGAGAGATGGCAGATGAGCGAGTTGGGTGGACCTACGACGATTCCAGATAACGAGACAACATACATGGGCGGTGATTCTTCTACTGAAGATACCGAGAAGTGAGTATTATAGCGCTTATATTTTCTTCTCAGGAGCTCGGAACCAACGTGCACTTGCTTTTTGGGGCAGATCCTCAATCAACGCTGATTTGACTCCGGATGAAGATTCAAAGTACCCCGAAGTCAGAGCAGCAGTGTCGAATCTCGATGATCCTGAAATGCCTGCCCTCACTTTCAGGGTGTGGTCCATCGGTCTCGTGCTATGTTCCATTTGTTCGGGCATCAACACCTTCTTGTATTTCCGACAGCCAGCGCCAGCCATCCCACCAATCCTGATCCAGTAAGTTTCACCTTTCCCCATCTGAAGAAGAGGAAATCACTGAAAATCTTGTCACGTAGGCTGCTCGCTTATCCTATCGGCAAATTCATGGCCTATGTCTTACCATTCACAACGTACCACCTCCCACGCTGGCTCGGCAACTACAGCTTCTCGCTGAACCCTGGTCCGTTCAATATCAAAGAACATGGATTAATTTCTATCATGGCTACCGTGACGAGCATCCAGGCATATGGACTTCAGGCTGCCGTTGCTGCGGAGATTTACTACAAGGTTCCCTTTCCTGCTGGGTGAGTTTACAGAGCTAATAGAGAAACAACAAGTCGATGGCCTTTCCGTATTTGTACTAAAACACGCTGCTTCTTTCCATGATCGCAGATTCTCTGTATTGCTAGTACTTTCATCGCAGCTCACTGGTTTCGCAATGGCTGGTTTCACTCGAAAACTCTTGGTGAATCTATCTTGTGTATCTGAATTCATTAGAGGAGGGCTAAATCAACTCTGTTTCTGCTCATTCATAGATCATTCCAGCTTCAATGATATGGCCGCAAGCTCTCATCATCTGCACGTTCCTCAACACCTTCCACGCCGAAGAAGATGGCTATGACGGAAGTCTCACAAGATTCAAGTTTTTCTGGATTATTTTCGGTGCAGCATTTGCTTGGTACTTCTTCCCTGGCTTCATCTTCGGCGCCTTGTCATATTTCACTTGGATCTGCTGGATCAGACCAAACAATGTAGTCGTCAATCAGCTGTTTGGGGGTGCCAGTGGCTTGGGAATGAGCGTCATTTCTTTTGACTGGTCTCAAATTGCCTGGATTGGATCTCCTTTGGTCATTCCTTGGTGGGCTGAAGCCAACATCGGATTTGGATTTCTAGTAAGTTGCTCTCAGCTCGGTTCCGTGTTTTAATTTTAACTCAATATCCATGATCATTGTCCTCGTTCAGCTCTTCTATTGGATCATTGTTCCTATCCTCTATTACACCAACGTGAGTTGTTCCTTTTCTTGAACCACACAGTATCTATCCATCTCACCCACTCTCATCAAACAGACATGGGGCTTTGCCTATCTTCCCATGGTCTCCAGCGGAGCTTTCGACCGGTTTGGAGCCAGCTACAACTACTCAGCGATCCTCGATGAGAACCAATCTCTCGACTTGGGCGCCTACGCTGCTTACTCACCCCTGTACATCTCCGTGTCGTTCGCAATGACATACTTCCTTGCCATCGCCTTAACAACATGTGTCATCGTCCACACCGCATTGTTTCAAGGTAAAAAGATCTGGACTGCAGTTGTGAGGAGGATGAATGTAGAAGAAGATGACGTTCATGCAAAATTAATGAAGGCATACCCTGAAGTTCCAAACTGGTCAGTACCCGAAATCAAATGGGCTCTTCGCCAGTATTACTGACTTGAAAAAAAAAAACACGACGTAGGTGGTTTTATGCTTCATTTGGACTTGTTCTTGCTCTATCTCTTATTGCCGTTGAGTGCTACCAGACAGATGTAAGAATATCATTCTCCCGCGAAGAGAGATCATCGGCTGATCTCATTTTCTTCTCTAGTTTCCATGGTGGGGACTTTTCTTGTCACTTGCTCTTACAGCCATCTACTTCGTCCCTGCTGGTTACATTTTCGCGCAGACTGGCCAGCAGGTTCGTCCTTATCTTTGTGTTGCAAGCCTTTCGCTTGAGGCTGATCACCGTTTGGTTTCCCTTTATAGATCACAGTGATGAATGTCATCAGTCAAGTTATCCCTGGTTACATCTGGCCTGGCGAGGCACTTCCCGGCCTGGTAAGCTTTCTTTTCTGCCTGCACCTTGCTGAACAAGCCACTCACTTTGTCGTCCGGCTTCGCAGTTCTTCAAAACGTACGCTGTTGAGACCCTGTTCATGGGAGGTGTGTTCACTCAATCTCTGAAAATCGGGCATTACATCAAAATTCCACCGAGAGACACGTTCATTGGTAAGTTTGTTTACTTCGTTTCTTGTCACCGTGGCATGTTTTCAACGAATTGATTTCGTCTTGTTATACATTACAGTTCAATTTGTATCCGTTTTCCTGACATCCTTGATTCAAGTTGGTATCAAAGAGTGGATGTTCCGACGAATTACAGACATCTGTTCTCCCACCAATGAGAGCGGTCTCACATGTCCTCACGCTGAAGTGTTTTTTACAGCTTCAATCCTCTGGTAAGTAATTTAATTGTTATCATTGAGAAACATGATGCTGAAAAACATCCCTTTTTGTAGGGCTCTAATTGGACCTCAACGTCAATTTGGGCCAGGAGCTGTCTATCACCCAATCTACTACGCATTTATCCTAGGCGCTTTGATCCCCATTCCGTTCTATATCTGGGCTCGAAAAGAGAAGAGTCCCAAACTAAAGAACTTCCTCGAGCAAATCAGCTGGCCGGTCATTCTGAACGGTCCTTTGGGAATTCCTCCTGCGACAGGACTGAACTACTCCAGTTGGTTAACAGTCGGGTTCTTGACTCGTGAGTAACAATCCTTTCTACATACACTCTCTTTGAGGCTGATGGTATTCTATGTCTTGAACGGCAGAGTACGTTGCTCGGCGTAAGAACTTCCGTTGGTGGTCCAAAGTAAGATGGCTTCCAGATTTGACATGGTTAACTGCTACTCACCCTCTTCTATAATTACAGTACAACTATATTCTTTCTGCAGCTCTCGATTCTGGAACTGTCCTCAGTACCGTCTTCATCTTCCTGACCCTTGGAATCGCTAAGAATGGTACTCTCGGAATCAACTGGTGGGGAAATACAGTGTTCCAAAACAGTAAGCTGATATCATTCGCAGTCTTTAGTTGATTTTCTGGAGTTGTAAGACTTACAATATTCCTCTTTCCCTCAGCTCTTGATTGGAATGGCGCGGCATACAAAGAGCCACCTCTGGAAGGGTTTGGACCTGGCAATTGGCCAGTGTAAAATATTCAACGCGATTTAACGATCATTGGCGTATCTGCTTCCTTTTCATATTGCTCTGATGTTTAACTGGGTCAAATATTCAATAGCGATTTAAACGATAATAATATTGCGTTGAACATATTGCGTCTGTTTTGTAAATTTGATAAATCAACGATTTGAAGTACATTCCTTCTTCCGTTGATTTTTCCTGTCAGGTGGTAATAAAGATGCGACTGAAGGAGATGTAAACACCGAAAAACGAAAAGAAAACGCGAGTTTTCGACAGGCGCATAAAAACTTCTTCAGTTGGTGTGAGTCTACATGTAGACAACATCTTGCTTTTCCGATTTCTTTCTTTTTCTCAGAAGAACACTATGGCTTGTTATAAGGACTGCCATAGCTGGTGGTCTTCCGATTTAGGAGTTCTGTTCAAGATGCAGCTCGGAAATCTTCAAAGTCTATTCTGAATTATACTCAGACGATACTAGCTCAAATGGTAAGCCTGCAGTTTCCCTTGACCTTCTTACTTGGTCAGATCGCAATTTCACGAACTGGAAGATGTGGTGGTGGGGTTCCCATCGTAAAGTGATGATAAAGAGGTTTTCCTCGATTTTATAAACTCAGCTCTTCGAAAAAGACTGGAGTAACGCCCAAATGTCTATGAGAACAATGTTTTTATCTGATTCTACGATTCCCACTCTCTCCTTTGTGATTCTGGTTTTGCGTTGGAAAATTTTTGATCATGAGGCTGACATTCTCTTTATCTTCCCTCCCTGCTCTGCTATCCATGAAGTTTCCCAGCATGACTTTGGCTCCAAACTGAAGATACATTTAAGGGCACTGTCGAAGATTCCTGTAGGTAAGTTTGACCTCAACTCAACCTCCCACTATTTTACCAGTGAAGCTGGCGATGCTCGCCTTTCTTCACCACTCTGGCCTCCTCTTCCATCTTGTGATGTTAATCTATGCATAGGGACATCATGACTCTCTTCTAGAGAGAATGTTGATTTATGTTTTTGGGAAAGTTTAGTAGCTTTTTATATATCTGAACACTTCTTCATCTTACCGCCGCTTGTTTTGTACAACTATTGTTTTAACACGAAACTGACTCTCATTACTTTTTGGACTCTGACCCAGCTTTCAATGTCTTTTCAGATTGTAAGTTCAGAATATTCATTGTATTCAACTGTGTATCCTATGTGTATCCTATGTGTATCCTATGCGACCTGTTGTCACCACACCCTCATGTTCACCGTTTTGACGCGCGCAAGAATGTGATTTTGTCTACCGGCAGATGTAAACTTGTTACCACTTCATCAACGAGAATTCAATATGATGCGAATCCGAAGGTGAGAACGCGGCCATTCCGTGATAGAGAAAATTACAACACAACTGTTATCAGTGTGATGACCTAAGGAGAAAAAGATACCAAGCCTCAAATGAAAACGAACAGATATTCTTCCGATTGTTCTCCATCTTGGTGCTGTTCGCTCTTTTTCATCTCATATAGTCACTGAAGCCTCCTCTATGGCGTTCAGGTCCGGCTTCATCTATATTGAAGAATGTTCCTTTTCCTCCTCTTCTTCTCTAAGGATCCAGCAGATGAAGACCGAAGGGTTCCTAGCGAATGCTTCAAATTGGTAAGTTGTATCGATAAGATATAGTTATTTTCTGACAGTAGTCTGACGAGCAACCTTCTGATGGGTTGAATCTCTCGCAAACTCACGCTGAGCAAATAATAGCGCTTTTTTTCCTTCATCAATCTCATCCAATAAGAGCTGTGTCCATTCATCGTACGAGCAAAGCTGAGGAAAGCTGTCGATCGACAGGAACTTCGAGTCTCTCCGCGCTGGGCTGTTTGTCAATCAATCGACTTGACGGAATCTCGCAGCGCAGCGCGTCGCAGAGCTGACTCTCACCTCCAACGCCTTCTTCAGAACAGTGAGCCTCAGAATTGTTGCTTTTGTCAGACCATCACCCATACTTATCTCGATTGTACCTCTCCTCTTCCTCAAGACTTGATTCAACACCAGACTTTTGGAAAAGAGAGTTTCCGCCTGCACGAGTAGCTGCAAAAGGTGAGTAGGAAAGCTCTTTTCCCGACTATATCCCTTTGCCCTGATTCTGATATATGTACTGCTTATTATCATTAAGAGAGTCTCATCCATTCACCCAATCTTCCTTACTGAACATCTCACAGAAGACACAATGTCCTTTGTGCTCTCCTCACCGTCAAGCTCGCAATCACAATACTTCAGCTGCAAATACGGCCCAACCTGCTCATCTATCTTCACGTCTTACCCAGCTTTCGTCAATCACGTACGGGCCCATATCGACGCTGAACGGCCATGGAAGAGGGAAGAGTTTGAAAGGGTCGTGTGGGACGAGGAGAAGGGGTGCTGGCTTGGCAAGCTGAAGCCTGGTGCAGCCCATCCTGGAGAGGGTACCGACGAGAGTAGTTTAGGTGTTGGTGAGTATCTTTTTTCGTATTGGCTTACCTGTAGGCTCATTTGTGGGGAGAGCGAGAGATCAGCTGCAGGTGCCTGAATATACTGACCTTTCTTCGTGTGTTCCTCCTGCACTAGACTCCACGATGAAAGATTCAAACGATACCGTTTCAGTTGTGGACTATTCCATCTTGACCGAAGAATCGGACGATCACCTGAGAGCGCCGCTGACAACGTCGACCTCTACCACCACAGCTGCTCCTGATGGTCCAATAACGACAACATTCACACCCTCATACAGCACAAGTATCCCTTCTCCCTTCACCTCGATGCTCCCTCCTCCTCTACCAGCAACAATATCATCTACTACCAAAACAGCCCCCGTACCAACAAGACCAGAGAATCCCCACCGTCGTTCGTCTGCAGCGGTGTCGACCTCATTCGGCGCGTCCCCCCAGAAGGTCAACACGGATTCTGCGAAATTTGCATTTGGGTCGACTATTGGCGCTGGTGCTCCTTCTTTGCCTTGGCCTAACCCGACGCCAGAAAAGGCGGAGCAGACGCAGGCCAAGGAGGTGATTGAGATCCTGAATAGCCCGGAGGATACTACCGGTCCTGCTCTGCCAATCAACATCGAGTCGCAGAAGGAAGATGACGATGATGAGATGCTGGATAGTACGCAGAGCGTAGCGGCTGCGGGCGATGTGATGATGAGCCAAGCGGTTGGTGGCAGCCAATGGTAGGAAGATTATTTAAGGGGTGATGTCGACCAATTCTGTCTCATTTCCCAGGTCATGACACGTCCAGCAAGCTTCTCACTTCGAAGACTGAGAGCATGTCCTTATTTGGAGGGGGGGGGACACGACGAAGCATACACCATCCCTGCAATATTCTCTTCACTATTTCATCTCTGCTTGCAGCAAGTATGTCTCTAGGGCGTTTTTTCGACAAAACTTATGTTACGCCCCTCCGCCTCACCTCCATTTCGAGACGCCTCGATGAAAAACGAGTGGCCCCTCGACGGTCAACTCGACAGAGAGGGAAATCAAGCAAAGGATGAGTGAATCCTCTTTTTTCTCCTCGACGGGGGAAACTCTGCTGGCCTATTACGCTACGTTTGCATCAGCCAACCTGTCGACTGGTGGATCCTCCACTGAGGATATCTCCTCCAGCAAAGCAGCGGCTTTCACCACCGCCAGCCCCTCCTCTTCATTCGACACCTGTTATTCCGTGGAAGGATGGGGACCTTACTCTGCAATCAGAAATACAGATCTGACCCCCTGCTTCGAGACGGGCATCCTCCTCTCTATTCCAGCATTCCTTTTTGTGCTGGGAGCTCTGCTGTCTCTCTTTGTCTGGAGAAAGAACACCGCCTTGGAGCGAGGAGTAGAGTCTCTCAGAGTAATGAGAGTGAAGTTGGTAAGTAGCAGCAGCTTCGTTCTGTCGTTTTTTTCTATTCGCCAGGTGCGTTTGTAAGCTGACGCCAAAGCGGACGCTTTCTTCACTTTCTTTCTACAGATCGTGACTGTCCTCCAATGCGTCTCGTCGATCGTTCACCTTGTCTTTGCCATTAAAATCTCACCTGCACCCTTGAAGGACCAGCTCGTCCATTTCAGCATCCTCCTCCTAGTCGCTTCTCTCATTTCGCTGCCCTTAATCTACCAGGCCCACTTGAAGACGAGGCGGTCGAGTGACGCCCTGTTGATCTGGTGGTTCGTCAACGCCATTGTGAGCGTCGCTAGGGTTCGAACCATGGTTCTTGCCCATGAATCGACTGGTGAGTCCAGTCGTGTCAAAGCGGCGGCGCAGACCGCCCTTGACCGTGAGACTGTGAGGGCACAACACAATGTCGATACTGACACTATATCTCTTTCTTCCTTTCTATTGCTAGCTCTATTTGTATCATATATCTGCTTTTTGTCGTTTGGTTTACCATCTTTCATCCTCGAGTGCCTCGGCCCAGAATACCAGTACAAGGATCGGTCCAAAGCTGGAAAGATCAAGTTGACCGAGGAGGAAGATGGGAGTGCCATTGACGAGGAGAAGGAGAACCCTGCATTGGTTGCCAATTTCTTCAGCAGAATGGTGAGGGACCCAATAATCACATGCACAAAGTCAACTGGTGAGAGCTGACATTGGTTTACTGTTTTGCTTGCCAGTCCTTCTCATGGCTCACCCCCTTGATGCAACTCGGCGCCAACCGCTTCATCCAAGAAACTGATATATTCTCTCTAGATCCAACTGATGAATCGCACAAGCTAGGCGGGACGCTAGCGAAGCATTGGTCTGAGAGCGTCGCGTCCGCTTCCAAAAAATCGACCGTCACCAAACACGTCAAACCTTCCCTCTGGGTGGCCCTCGCCAAATCCTACGGCGGGACCTACGCCATCTCAAGTTTTTTGAAGCTCTGCAACGATATCCTTTCGTTCAGTCAGCCTCAGCTACTTCGTCTCCTGCTCAAGTTCGTCGCTACCTACTCTACCGACAACCCCGAACCACCAATCAGGGGTATCATCATCGCGGTGATCATGTTCTTGTTTGCACTCATCCAGACTGTCATTCTCCACCAGTACTTCGACGGTGTGTTCAAGACCACCATGAGGGTAAAGAGCGGCTTAATTGTGCTGATCTACGGAAAGAGTTTGAGGTTGGGTAACGGCGCGAGGACAGGAAGAGCGACAGGTGATATAGTCAACTTGATGAGTGTTGATGCTGTGAGGTTGTCGGACTTGTGTCAATACGGTGAGCTGCACTATCACTGCATGCGTACTCTAGCAGGAAACTCGTGTGACTTACGCGGTACTTGTCTCATAACGATAGGCCAAATGGTTTGGTCTGGGCCTGTGCAGATCACGCTCTCGTTCGTCTCGCTATACAACTTGCTTGGATGGCCTGCTTTCTGTGGTGTTGCCGTCATGATCTTGTCTCTCCCAGCCAACACGGCCATCGCTCGATAGTAAGACCTCCCGCCGATCTTTAGTTCCCGTTTGTTCTTGAAAGCTCATTATCGCTTGGGGGTATTTTTTTAGCCAAAAGAAGTTGTCGGTCCAACAGATGAAGATCAAAGATAAGCGAACCCGCCTCATGAACGAAGTCTTGTCCAACATCAAGTCCATCAAGTTATATGCCTGGGAGAAGGCCTTTTCCAAGAAGGTTCTTGATGTCAGAAATGCTGAAGAGTTAGCTATGATCAGAAAGATTGGTATTGTAAATGCATGCTCCAACTTCTTCTGGGCTAGCACACCGTTCTTGGTCGCTTTTGCTACGGTAAGCTTTCTTTTCCTCGTCCTCAATAAAGTCTGTGTTGAATTTTATTATTTTTGCTTCATCAGTTCGGATCTTACGCTTTCTCGAGTAAGGAAGCCTTGACGTCTGATGTCATCTTCCCTGCCATCTCGCTCTTTGGATTGCTTCAGTTCCCTCTAGCCGTCTTCTCCAATGTCATCTCTTCCATTAGTATGTATATGATATTTTCACCTGTCGCGTGTTATTAGAGCTTGGTCTGACGCTGATGATTTTCGCAGTCGAGGCTCTCGTCTCTGAATCTCGTCTCGTCGACTTCCTCGACGCCGAGGAGCTCCAAACTGACGCCAGAACAGTCACGTCGCCCTCAACAGGTCTGAGAAAAGGTGAAGTTGTCGCGTCCATTACTGATGGCGAGTTCAGCTGGAACCCAACATCGCTCGAGCCGACGCTGAAGGACATCAACCTCACCGCCAAGAAGGGCGAGCTCATCGCCGTCCTCGGTCGTGTCGGCTCTGGAAAGACGTCCCTTCTCGCTGGTATCCTGGGTGAAATGACGCGCAGGGCTGGGTCTGTCGAACTCGCAGGCAACGTTGCATACTTCGCCCAATCGACGTTCGTCCTCAGCGCGACCGTCAGGGAGAATATCGTGTTTGGTCACAGATTCGAGCCGGAATTCTATCAGAAGGTTCTGGAAGCTTGTGCGTTGTTACCGGATCTGAAAATTTTACCTCAGGGTGATTCGACGGAGATTGTGAGTAGTGAATTTTCCCTCACTGGTTGTCCACATTGGCGCTGACAATTTTTATTTTTATTTTTGCCATCAGGGTGAGAAAGGTGTCAGTTTGTCGGGTGGTCAGAAAGCTAGAATTGCTTTGGCTAGAGCTGTTTACGCCAGGGCTGACTTGTATTTGCTTGATGATCCACTTTCGTGAGTTGTCATGGATTCTCACTGAGATTTTGACCTAATCACTGATAAGTGTCATCTTATCTCTCTTGCAGTGCTGTTGATAACGTGAGTATCTGGAAATTTGATATTAACTAATGACGCCCTGACATTCCTCTCTGTCTTTTTCGCTGGGTCAATGATAGCATGTCGCTGCTCGTAAGTGTTCCTGTATCATTGTGATGGCCTTTTCTAATGTCACCCTGTATCTTTAGATCTCTTCGAACAAGTTCTCGGCCCTCACGGTTTGCTCAAGGGTAAAGCTCGAATTCTCTGCACCAATAGCATCGCCTTCCTGGGTGATGCTGACAAGCTGGTTATGATGAAGGATGGCCTGATTGATGAAACTACAACCTATACTGATGTAAGTCTTCCCAAATCCCTTGAACGCTCTCTACCTTCTTTCTCTGATAACATACGACATCAGGTCATGGCCGCCCGCTCTGGCGCTCTTTTCACCCTCATTAACGGTATCGGAAAACAAGCTGAATCACCTGACGAAGTTGACGACGGTGCTACTGCCGTTGCAGACAGTCCTCCAGTCTCAATCGCTGAAGCTGTTGAGGACGAAGTCGAAAAGACCAAACGACGACTCTCAATCTCTTCGCTCCACCGTGCCGATCTGTTGTCTGACGCTGATGCGAAGAGGTTAGCTGTCCATGAACTAAGAGAGAGTGCCAAGCCAAAGGAAGTCATGCAGAGAGGTGAAGTCAAAACTCACGTCTACTCAGCCTATATTTCTGCTGCCTCAAGAATCGGCGTCATCTGCTTCTTGCTTGCTACCTTCGCTGGACAGGGCACCTCCATTGCTGGTAAGTTAGAGCCAGTTTGAATAGCCATGACTTGATCGAAACTCAACTCATGTTTTTACTCCAGGTAATATGGTTCTTCGTTCATGGGGTGAAACAAACTTGTCCGCTGGAAGAACCGCTAAGATTGGGCTTTTCCTCACCTGGTACGGACTGTTTGGTCTCTCATCCTCAGCCCTCAACTTTGCCTCTTCACTCCTCCTCTGGGTCTTCTGCGCCGTTCGATGCTCTCAGAAGCTCCATGATGGTGCTTTTTCTGCGATGTTGCGCTCTCCACTGAGCTTCTTCGAGATCACTCCTCAGGGACGAGTTCTAAACATCTTCTCGAGGGATGTATATGTTGTTGATGAGGTTCTTATCAGAACCTTCTCCGGCTTCTTTAGAACTGTGAGTTTTGAATTCTCTGGTCATTGACAAGGATAAAGTTGTTGATATCATTGCATTCGTCTCGTCAGCTCGCCTCTGTCGGTGGTGTTTTGTTCATCATCGGTCTTGGTGCTCCATGGGTCCTCCTGGGAGTGATTCCAATAGGATTTATCTATCGAAGAATTATGAAATACTACTTGGCTACTTCAAGAGAGCTCAAGCGTCTTGACGCTGTCTCTAGGGCTCCAATCTTCTCCTGGTTTGGCGAAACTCTTTCTGGTCTCACCACCATTAGGGCCTACGGTCACTTAGACAGATTCATTACCGTTAATGAGGCTAGAATAGATCGTAATCAGAGCTGTTACCTTCCGAGCGTCAGCGTCAACAGGTAAGAGTTACTTCCATTCTTTTTCCGTCCTACAGGGGCTGACGCTTGTTTCGGGTGGACAGATGGTTGGCTGTGAGACTTGAGCTGCTTGGTTCTTTGATTATGCTTGCGGCTGCCTCATTCTCGGTTTTCGCTCTTGCAACCAGCAGGAACGTTGATGCCGGTCTCGTTGGCCTCAGTAAGCTCTCCCCTATTTCTCCCCACATCCTTGAAGTAAGGCTAATCCAATCTTATGATCAGTGATGAGTTACGCTGTCTCTGTTACGGGTTCTCTTAATTGGGTTGTGCGAAGTGCTTCCGAAGTCGAGACCAACATCGTCTCTGTTGAACGTATCATGCAGTACATGGCGTTGCCATCGGAAGCTCCAGCTGATATTGAAGAAACCAAGCCAGTTCCTTCATGGCCTCAAACTGGACGTGTCGAATTCAAGAACTACTCCACCCGTTACAGACCTGAGCTTCCTGATGTTATTCACGGTATCGACTTGAACATCGCTCCTGGTGAGAAAGTCGGTGTTTGCGGTCGAACTGTAGGTGTTATCTCTCTTTTCCTTTCAACAGTTGCACCAGGCTGATAAAAATTTACGTCTTTCAGGGTGCTGGAAAGAGTTCTCTTACTCTTGCCTTGTTCAGAATTATCGAAGCCACCTCTGGTCGAATCGAAATTGACGGCGTCGACATCAGCACCATTGGTCTTCACGACCTCAGGTCAGCCCTCTCCATTATTCCTCAAGATCCTCAACTCTTCGAAGGTACTCTTCGGGAGAATGTCGATCCAATCAATCAGTTTGAAGATGTCGAGATCTGGGATGCTTTGGACAAGGCGCATCTCAAGACTCACGTTGAGCTCAACGGAGGCTTGGATGGAGCTGTCGCCGAAGGTGGACAAAATCTGAGTTCTGGTCAGCGTCAACTTATCTGTGTAAGTACATAACGCTCTCTCTCAGTCTCTCATTGAAATTGTCACTGATCAATTGTCGCCTGCCAGTTTGCCCGTGCTTTATTGAGAAAGAGCAGAATCATTGTTCTCGACGAAGCTACATCTGCTTTGGACAGAACAACTGACACCCTCCTTCAAGAGATTCTGAAGAGTGATGCATTCGATGGCTGTACCATCATTACCATTGCTCATCGACTAGGTATGTTTTGGCTTCCAATTTGCGCTACCTCCAAGTCAATATTGACTGATAATCCTTTTTTGACTACCTTTCATCCTTGATACTGAAGACACCATCCTTCACTCGGACAAGATTCTGGTCATGGAACAAGGAGAAGTTGCTGAGTTTGATGCACCTCAAAACCTTCTGAAGAAGAAGGAGAGTCTTTTCTACTCTTTGGCCCTCAAAGGTGGATTAGTCGGCGCTCTTGAAGAATAATCGCTTCCATTCAACTCCTCTTATTACATCTAGAATTATTTTAGACTCACCTATGTATTTGTCAAGTGAGATTTTTCTCTTAGAAAGTTGCCAGTCTCCTCACGTCGTTTCAAAAGGAGTTTACATACATGTCGTTAAGCTGCGTTACTGTTTCTGTTTCGAATGATGATAGCGCCGAGTTCATTCCCTAACTGGTCAAGCCTCGACTCCAGGTCGCCCATGTCCTTTCTCTGTGATCCACTTTCCTGAATTCCAAGTAACCCCTCCATCGCCTTCTCCAAATCCCTTACCTTCTTTCGTTCACCCTCACCTTCACCAAACACTTCCGCCGGATCTTCGCCATGTTCAATCCTATGCAGCTCAGCTTCTTCGTCCACACCCAGCACATCCGTGATCGTCACTCGACCCAGGTCCGCTACCACCGCCCGGGCTCTGGCCACGGTTTCTGCTAATTGCGGGTCGGATGAGAGTGGACTCGACAGTGCCTTGATGGGTGAGGGCTTTGAGGACGACGGTTGTTGGGATGAAAGGAATAGAAGAATGGACAGGAACGCTGATGCTCTCCCTCGTAAATTACCGAGCTGTCGAGAAAGCGGGACTGAAGCTGCGAATCCAGAGTTGAAGCCGGATTGGAGGGTCGTTGATTTTCCAGCGGTGATACCTTCCCGATATCCCTCCTACATGTTCGAAGGGAACAGAAGCGTTAGATCCAAATCCTACTTATTTTGCGCAACCTCGGCACAAGACGAGCGGGAAAGCAGAAGGACTTACGTTGGTGAACTTCTCCTCCATACTAGCCCATTCAGTTTCCGGTACATAAGCCGCTGATGAGGAGGACTCGTCTCCTTCTTCTAGTAGCCAGTTGTCATCATCCATGTAGGCATCAGGTGAAGGCATGCTCAGCGAATTTATTTTAAGAGCAGTCGATTCTAGATATTGTCGTCCTGAGCTGATTTATCCGGGAATTCTCTACACACAGCTTTCGAAGTTGGTCAGATTTAATTGGGAATGTCCAGAAGTGTTTCTGAAGACTGGACACACTTTGATATTAGGTTGCGGTGATCAAAGCTCGAGCTGACCAAGGAATAAAGAAATTTGAGAATTTCTTGAGGCTCTGTTGCAGGCCAAAAGATGAGCGTCTAATAATTTGAAAGATAAGTAGAAAATCAAAACAGGAAGCAGAGTTGAGTAGGATGATGTTGAACTTACTTTCCGATTGAAAGTTGAATTTCAGAAGGAGTGAGGGTTAAGCTTGTCGTGTGTCGTGTGCGCGGCGCAAGGAATTGCAATCAGATTCGATGGCAACTCTCAAGATAAACTGAGAAGTTATAATCTAGTAGAAAACCGGAAAGAGTGACGCGTCAGAATGACTTGGTGTATTCAACTTCATACAGGTAAAGTATGTAGATGAGATCGCTCGCCAGCATGTTTAGTTATTGGAAGAACTCAGCAGCATCAGCATGGAACGAGGCCAACGAGCTGCTTTCCTCTTCTAGTGAGAGCTATCAGCTCTGTAAGCCATAAATGCGGCCCAAGCTGGATCGCAAGGGCCGCCTTTCCCTGAAGGAGAACGGAGAATCCTTCAAAGTGTTTTATAAGCCGCCATCTCCGATTCCAAAAAGAAGGAACCTCGCCAATTCTATCTGATCTCATTTCTGTGACCCAACGGGTGGGTTCCGCCAGCCAAATCGGCATCTCATCTTAGTGCCATCTTACGGTGAGGAACAACCTCCATCCTTGATGTTGACAGACTGTCAAAGCTCAGTGTGGACCTCTCTCTTGTCAGGCCTTCACTGAAAACAATCACGAGTCGTTCGAGGAAACAGTAAATGGCTTTAAGGTGTGGTGATCTGGTCTTTCTGCCCCTATCTCACTTCATGACCCGACACCGGGCTCGATTTCAACCAGATTTTCAGGGACATAATATAGATGCTCAGTCAATCTTCAGTCGCGAATGATTGAGGAAGCAAATTGAGATACCTGACATGACGTTGAAGTCTACTTGCCATTGAATTCACACCACCATGTTGATCTTGCAACCGAACACTTTAGATAAGATTGGGTGATGAAAACTGATCGTGCGACAGGCGCCTCCTTCTTCCCAGTATCAGAAACTAGCTACCTAGTTGCCCATCCCAACACTTTGCTCTCCGAAGCAAAAGCACGCAGATGTTTACCGTAGACATACATGGGAATGCCTGTCAAGCACAAAGCGATCGTGATGGCGCAGATGATACCTAAAAATTCCTGCGGCCCTTGAGCAGCTAGCCAGTCATTCGCGTAATATGTACCTCCTAATTCAAGGTCAATACCAGGTTCAGTTGTAGAACGAATGGGAGATATTGATGTTGATACTAACCGAATGCGAAGCATGACTTGTAAAGCATGATGATACCAAACGTCTCTCCACCGCGTTTAGGAAAGACAGCAGAAGAATACTGGGGAGCAGACACAGGAGAGGAATTAAATTCAAAAAAAAAAGAAAAAGAAAAAAAAGCTAGTCATGCTTAGAAAAAAGCTGCTCACCACAATCGTTCCCACGTAACCGAACGTTAGCCCAAAGGTCATGATGCATATTCCAACAGCAGGCACAATCACCGCCTCCCCTTTCTGTGCCGAAAACCCATAAAGCAGCATCCCAATGAGAGAAAATATGCCAGTTGGAACCATGAGGAGCAACCTGAACTCGGGTTCAAAGATACCGTTGTTGCGGAGGGACATCTTCTTGACGGACCAGTCCGATAGAGGACCAGCCATCAAGCAAGCCAAGACTGATCCGATGAAAGGCGGAAGTCCAGAGAGGTTCCTAAATAGGGTTGAATTCAGTTTTTTAATATTTTGAGCAGGCTTAATGAGAGGAAAGGACGCACCCGACTGCGATTGTTGATTCAGCATAAGGTGGAGATTGGAAGACTTGTGAGTAAGTCGCTCCACACAAGATGTTGAGAGTAAAGAGATAGCCGTAGACGATCATGCTCCAGAATATAGAGGGTGTGAACATGACGACAAATGGCGTTGTGAACAGCTTTACAATGTTTTCGTTGCTGATGCGACCGTTGAAGAAACCGTATCTGCTCCAGAAGGAGCTGCGTTCTTCGTTAGCAGCGTCGATAACAGCAACACCCATTTTCTTCTCATCTTGAATTCTCTCTGTACCGTCCAACGAAGCCGCCTCGGAGGGAAGAGGGAGATCAAACCGCTGGTAAAGCGACTCCGGCATAAAGATGAGGATGGCGAAGATAGCTGGTCCAAGCGCACCAGCGAGGACCCAGAAAGCGTTGTTCCATCCGATAGAGACGATGACTTGGGCCGAGATGACAGGTGTGACGTTGACAGACACCACCCATGCGAGCTGCCACATGGCTATTCGGATGCCTGCCTCGTTGAGAAAGAAGATGTCGGTGATGGTTGCGTTTCCCAGGCCTAAATAAATTACTTCAATGTAAGCGGAATGATTGTAGAGAGTCTAAAATAAAGATAAAAATATGAATGGATGAACTCACATGCGAAAGCACCCATTCCCAAGCCTTGAATCCATCTTGAGCCGTAGAGAGATTCATAAGTATTCGCTGTTAAAGAATAATGTGAAAAGGTTGATTAAGTTGACAAATACCTGTAAAGATTACCGAGACTCACCTCTTCCTCCCCAGCAGCAGCCGCCGAAGTATAATAGAACGCTAATAACATACAGCGGACGTCTTCCGATAACGCTAGACAGCACGACGCACAAGAACCTGTTTGGAATTTGGAAAAGTTAAGTTTGAAAATAGCAAACTGTTGTGGAAGCACGCAGGACTCACGATGAGATTCCAAGAGCCATCACAAGAGTACCATTCAACTTGGCAATATCAGTCACAGGTTTATCGAATTGTGCAGATAAAATACCAAACGCTGGAATGAAAAGAGGCCCTGTGATAGTGATCAAGTCCCGAATGAGTAACAATGAAGCGTCAATGGATAACAGCACCGGACCCCTCACCGACAACTCCCGCCAGCGCTGTGGAATAAAGCAGAGTACAAAAGTACGCCTCTTTCTTCCATCTGCTCCAACTCAAAGGATCCAGAGGAGAGTTCGACGGTTGGGGCTGTCAATGAATGACAGGTTGACTGATCAGCGTGGAGCAAAGGAGCGCAGGAAAAGAAATGGTAACTACTGACTCTCAGAATGATCTCAGGATTCCTGGGATGTCTCTTCAGCTGTTCTGTGTTGGAACCATCATCATGATTATCCTCAAATAGACACGTCCCAGGCTAGAAAAAATGGGAGGGGGGGACCAAGTCGCAATGGTTTTCAGAAACGCGAGCTCGAGCGTCGCAAAGGCGAAGAGAACATGGAACTCACAATGTCAAACTGCGTTTGCTTGCTTGGTTCCAAAACGAATAATCCCATATCCAGCCTGTTGTTTCTCGCAGTTACCTTCCCCCTCAATTCTTTTTGGTAAGGAATCTCTCCATTATATGTATGTTTTTTTGAGCCGCAGACCGGAAATCACCCCCTACGCGCGAACGGTGACTTGGCGATCCAATCCTCGATCCGGAAAATAGCTCCTGAAGCGTACTCGCTTTGGATCTCCGTTATGGACTCCGATGGGTAAGAAAAGAGCACGAAGAAGGAGTCCTGTTTCCAACCAGATCACCCAAAAATAAAATCGACTTTCAGCATGACAGTTGTATCCTCCGATAACATCGTCCGCGTCGCTGCTGTTCAGTCTGAGCCTGGCTGGTACCACCTCGAGGAGTCTACTGTCAAGACCATCGACTTGATCAAGGTAGCTTACCTTGTTTGCTTCCTGTAATTGCGGCTGACCTTGTTTATTGACTACGAGCTGTTCTGCGTTTCTATTTCGTAGCAGGCTGCTTCAGGAGGAGCGAAGCTGGTCGTCTTCCCAGAGCTATGGATCTGTGGCTATTCATTCTTCCTCTGGACCAAGCCATTCGCCGAGTGCGTCGCCGATATCGAGAATTACCATGCTAATTCTCTCAGGATCAACTCGGAGGAGATGCAACGAATCAGGAGAGCGTGTAAAGTGAGTTTTGAAAGCGTCTTTTAACGCTTTACCTTAGGAATACGTTGATGCTGATTATTTCCGCAAACTTGTCCTCGTCCCCCCTCACAGGAACACTCGATTTGGGTCTCTCTCGGATTCTCGGAACGCGACGTCAACAGCCTCTACATGAGCACCTGTATCATCGACGACAAGGGTGAAGTCCAGCACAGCAGACGGAAAATCCAGCCCACCGCCCTCGAGAGGGTCTTGTTCGGGAATGGATCTGGCGACAGCGTGAGAAATGTAATCGACAGTCCTTTCGGGAGATTGGGCACTTCTCAATGCTGGGAACACATTCAGCCTTTACTTAAGTACCACGCTTACACTCTCCGTTAGTAAATTTCTGCTCAGATGCTCACGAGACGTCGTTAACACTCCTGCACCTTCGCAGATGAAGAAATCCACTGCGCCCACTGGCCAAGCGTCTTCCCCTTCAAGACGACAGACCACTTCGGGATGAGTGGAGAAGGCGCAGAGACTTTGACTAGGTCGTATGCCATAGAGGGTCAGACATTCGCGATCATGGCGACGACGATCGTGAGTGAAGAGGGTGCTAAGAGGGCAGGGCTGTGGGACGAGAGGGAACGCGGAATCTTCTCTCCTATTCCATCAGGTGGAAAGTGAGTTTAAACTTCGTGTCTTTACCAAATGACTTCATATATCTGACTCTGGTTTGCCGCTTCGCTGAATTTATGCAGCTCTCGTATTTTCGGACCAGACGGCAGATCTCTAGCCGAACCTCTCGGGCCAGCCGAAGAGGGTTTACTGTGAGTAATTTTAGGGATCTCTTCTTTGTGACAAGAGTCCGGTCTGACTCTACACCCTCTCTTTGGACTGAAGTTTTGCCGATCTCGACCTAAACGCGATTCTTCGAGCCAAGATGCTCGTCGATGGTGTTGGACACTACTCTCGTCCAGACCTTCTCAGGTGAATAAAATCATCTTATCTTCTTCACTTAATTATATGAACTGACGGAAATGATTGTGACTATCCCCTGCTGGCAGAGTGATGGTCAACGATTCTATCAACACTCCCTCGCATTTCCACAATGGCACGAGCGCCTCGGCAGCTTCGCCCGCTTCGAGATTTGACCCACTTGACCTTGGTAAACTAGTCGCATAGATTTGGATAATATTAGAGAACACTGAGATTGTTTCGCCATTTGTAGGTGCCTCAGGAAAGTCATACCTAGCCAAATTAAATCATATCCTCTAACTATTCTCAATATCTTACTTTCCTCGTGATCAACACTTGACTCGGTTTTTGATTGCAACGTTAAATAAAGAAAGTGAGAGAATCCGGTAGAGAAAGCGGTCCGTTCCCGCTGCTGAACTTACCCGAACGATCCACAGCTCATAAGTGAAGAGAGAAGTTTCCTCCTTGCCGCCATCCCCTATAGCCTAGCAACTGTTTGGTGATCCCCCAGCCATCTCTGCATCAAGCAGCTAGTCTCAAGCTCAACATGGCCAACGTTTCAGACGATCTGCCCACTAATTCAAGCTCAGTCAACACAGATGGTCCTGGGAAAGATAAGAGAAAGAAGAATACCACCCAAGTCAGTCAGAGGATACTTTTATATCTTCAGTCTTGTTCTGTTCCTGAGTGAGCTGTGAAACTGACTCTCGTCTCACTTGCAGGCGTGTGAGAGGTGCAGGTTCGTTTCCGTCTCTATACATTCGAATTTGTCTCTGACTTCCATGAACTGAGATCGAAACGTTCTCGGGCTACTTTCTGCGTGTCTTCAGGATGAAGAGAAGCAGGTGTAACAGCGAGAGACCGTGTGCTTCATGTTTCAAGAGCCGCAGCGAATGCATTTACATGGATAATGCTGTAAGTCTAGGTTCCCTCTTCACCTCAACAACTTCCAAAGCTATTAATAACCTGATAACTTCCACCCCAGGATGGGAGGAAAGTTTTGTCTAAGGCTAGAATTGATGCCCTTGAGTCAAGAGTGTTGAGTCTGGAGCAGGAGAATTTTCGCTTACAGCAAGTCATTGCCAATGGTGTTGCTACCACATCATCTTCCGATGCTCCTGAAGACTATACTCCGATAGGGACAGGTTCTCTATCGCTTGGACCGGACGGCGACCTTCGGCACGTCGCGCCTGCCACATTCTTCCGATTTCCCCAAATCCCACCGGATTCCCCACCCATCGACGAATCGCTAAAGTCATTACATGTGACTCTGAACTGGATCAGTTCCCGAGGACGAAAGCAAATGAGCTGGATATGACAAGAAGGGATGTCAATGCTGTGAGGTCCTTGGTCGACTCGTAAGTTATCATATCTCAATAATATCACATTATTCCCGCTCATAAATAACCATTTCATCAGGTGGTGGTCCTCTTATTTTGCTCGCCCCTCTCCCTACCTCCAAATATATCAGAACCAACGCGCTCCAGAGGTTCACCTTGAACACGACGAGAAGCATATCTCCTCAGCATTTGTTCGCCAATTTGACCTGTCCTCGATCGCTCAGCGGATCATCCTCACCAATTATGTTGAGAAGGCGTCTCCAGAGGAGAGGGTGGACAAGTATTCTAAAGCCGTCTTGGAGCTTCAGACTTGGTTTGTCCAGCTGCCACCGTTCTTGCGATTTGGATCCGCAGAGGAGCAGTTTCCCGCACAGTGAGTTTCTTCATTTTGCACTTGCTCATATTTCTTTTCGTTTTAACGACAACTCTTGGGCCGCTTCGCATCAGTGTTATCGTTTTGAACGCGCTGTACCAAGCGTACGTCATCATCCTCCACCGCCCCTTCATGACCAACCTCGGGGGGAAGTTCAACGCCCAGAAAGATGCCAAGATGGGATGTTATACTGCTGCTCAGGAAATCGTCAAGCTCGCGAGGTATCTGTTGAAGCACCATGGCTTGAGATTGGCGAATCTATCTTTCCAGCAGTGAGCCGCTCTCGTTGACGCCTATATCGTTTCGCAATACTTTAACTAACACAAGCTATATTTATTTCTGTGTTTTGCTCTTCATCTGAAGATGTCTTTTCTGCGCCGGTACGGTGTATATCTTGATTCTGGCTGGAGGAAATAGCGACGACGAGCACAAGCATCAGTATCATATCGAGTCCATGCAGGAGAACCTGGCATTCCTGGTTCAGACTCTGAAGGACTTCTCTCGGATCTGGAATGCGTCATGGGTCAGCGCAGCTACATTAGAGCAGTTGGTAACCGACTACTTGCTATGAAAGCACGCTCGTACACAATGAATTGTTGAATGGAGACTGGAACATATTCATCGCACACTCGTCATTCATCATTCGTCAACAATCACTAATTACCCATCTATCGTTTCTCTGTATACGATACTGTGCCTTCCCAAGAGACTGCTTTCTCCAGCAACAATTGCCGGCTCGCATACCGATCATTAAGAGCCAGTACTCCCACCCCTCACAGAGTGATTTTTCTATTGCTTCCTCACTCATTCCTTTGAAGTCCACTCATGATGTTTTTGCCGTGGAACACAAGCGGAACGGAATCTCGAGTAATGTCGCAGTGCTCGGGTTCTTCGTTTCGCATTCCTCCCACTTCCAATCGCTCGAAACGATCCTTTCAGAGAGTGCATTTTCGTGCCCTCCTTGATTCTGCTTCTTGGGTTTGCAATTGTGATTTTGCTTAAGCTCATTGCTTCTTGTCCCACTCTCCCACGCCTGATTCCTTCCTGATCTACTTGATGTACCTCTACCTGTTCCAAATGTGATAGACCTTGAAGGATTTGAGGGAAGTCTATGAACAGGTCTTCATAGTTTCAGCTGCCACACATCCTAGTCAATACGAAGACGAATAAGAGCGTTGTCGAGAACTCCGACCTTAACATAACCAGACACAAACCCTGCTTACTTTCGTTGGCGTCGAGGCGCTTAGGGAGATTACGATCTAGGTACTCGTGAATCTCCGACCAAAGCTAAGAAACATAATAGATACTTTGTTTATTGTAAGTAAAGTCAAGCGCGTTCCTCGCGCTCTTTCAAAACTCATGTCTGAGCACTGAGCTTTCACGCTGGTTTGATTGTCAGAGAGCTCTACCCTTTTTTTAAGGTAAAGATATCCCATTGGCTAAACTTAGTCAATCTAAACAAGGAACAAAATCCAGAGCCACCAGCGGATTTGCCTGCCTCTGCCGTGAGTTTTCTTGCCTTACCCGTAAGCTCTCTACTGTCGACCATCTCCAATCGAAGTTCGGACAAAGCAAGTGTACGAGGGACGAAAGATATGGCTCCTTTACTCGTGAGTGAAGTGTAATCAGTTTCAGCTAATTTTTCCTGCTTCACTGAAACTGTCCTAAATTCGACACAAGTTCAACGTCACCTTGGTGTCTACAGGTCTTGCTGTTGGGCTTGGTGCTGGTTATATGGTTTCCCAATCCACTTCCAGAAAAGCTGCTCCTCCAGTGTCTGTGCCAGTTCCTTCAGGCTCGAAATCGATTTTGGACGACAAGCTGAGGTTCGCTGATGCTGAAAAGAGCCAGATAGCCAATTTACCACGTAAGTACATCTACCAGCTAGCAGTTGTAGTAAATTTTCACTCAAAGAACACAAAGCTGATTTTTACTGGCATTGATGTCTTGAAATGGTATTGCGCGCTCATGCAGTATCGAACAGTGATGTGTTGAATCGCAAAGCGTAAGTGAGATGTTTTCCTTATTCCTACTAGGATTGTTTTACTAAGTTGCATCGTTTTGACTGCACTAGTTACACAGCTGGTTACGACCGTCGCCTTCAACATCGTACGTCGTCATCTCTTGCCCGCTGAATCGGGTTAACCATGCTGACCTACGATCTCAAACGCTCAATCCTATAGCCTCTTGGACTGCAGAACACCTCACAGCAGCAACTATGACTCCCTCCAGACCCTCCGTAACGCCTCTCCAGCCAGGGGACCAACAAAAAGTCTCACGAGAGAAGAGTCGGTTCGAAGAAGATGAGCAGATACCTGCTCTTTGGAGAGCTCAATTGAAGGATTATTTTAGGAGCGGTTATGATAGAGGTCATATGGTTCCAGCTGCAGATGCTAAGATCTCCCAGGAAGCGATGGATGAGACTTTCCTGCTGTCCAATATCGCACCTCAGGTAGGAGATGGGTTCAATAGACATTGTGAGAAATTAAGAATTGTGCTCTAGGCTGTCTCCAGCTTCTAATGGCAGTACCCCTTTCGTTCACAGACTGGGCGTATCTCGAAAACTGGTGTAGGAAACTCACAGGTCAATTTACAGACGTTTACGTCTTCACCATTCCTCTTTACCTGCCTTCAAAGTCTTCAATCGATGGAAAATGGAGAGTGGTACGCCTGATTCCTCATTTCCTGGCTGTATTTTAGCTCCCCCAAGCTGACTGAAGCATTTCTTGACACCGTCCACTTGCTGAAAACCACTCATCTAAGTCTTACGAAGTGATCGGATCGCCACCCTCAATATCCGTGCCGACCCACTTTTCAAAAGTGATTCTCGCTTCCCGTCCACCAAAAGGCGAATCGCCCCTCAGCACCAGACGAGAGATTTCCATCGGTGCATTTGTGCTGCCCAACTCTGTCATTCCTGACGAGGCTAGCTTAGAAAGCTTCATTGTACCTGGTTAGTGTCCAATCATTTTCAACAATATCTCGCGATCTGATGATGTATTGTCTTGCATTTTCCAATTGCAGTCGAGGCTGTGGAGAAAGCGTCTGGCCTCTCGCTGTTCGCTCAGCCTCTCAAGCAAATGTCACTCCCTCTGTGTAGCCAGACGAAGTGCGCAGTTGAAGTCAGGCGGTTTGATAATGCTCAGAAGAAGCTTACTGATGTTGGGAACAAAGGCGATAACAGACGATGACCAGTACTTATGCATCGCCATTATGGATAAGATCAGGTTAGAAATGTTTGAAGAGTGGTTCAAAGTATCAATTTCTCTTCTACAACGTCTAAGGATCGGTATTGATCTCGTTCAACTTGGACCCATCTTCTTCATCACCAATCTTCGGCGAACGATACAAGGTAAGAAACAAGATTGCGACCAGAACCACAGCAGCCAAAAGCATCCAGAACGAGTCTTGACTGCCTTTCCAGACTTTGATGTTGCCTCCACTGAAAGATCCAAATAAGCCGGCTTCAATAGAGAGACCGATGACGGAACCGACTAATGTAGAGAACGAAGTGGATCAGTGATTGGAAAGCCGACAGAATAGGCATATATGAACAAACCTTGGAGGACCACGTTGAACCAAGCACCAGCGACTCCGGCTTGTTTCGGTGGAGTGCTCATCATGAGCCCAACAGTACCGCTCAAGAATGTCATAGTGTTTCCTGACGAGAAATGATCGATGAGAGACGTTTACTATCTAGCATTGCGTTTTAATTAGGAAAAGGACTCACCGAACGAGCCAATGATGTACCCAGGAAAGAGCCATCTCCAGTAATCCTTCCCCGCGCCTCCGTTACTCTGCGAGATCAACACAGTACCCACCGCCGTCAAAACAAGCCCTATCAACACAGTCCACCTGGGCCTGCTCAGTATCTGAGGCTTAACAGTAGCGAGATTACCGAATACCAGAGAGGCGATGCCCTGAGGGAGAATACGTGCGGCAGAGAGGATGGGGGAGAGATTGAGGGCGGACTGAGAGTAAGTCGTCATTTGTGTCTGACAGCATGCCCACCAGGTGTATGGACTGAAGGGGAAAGGAAGGTGAGTGTTGTGAAGGAAGAAAGGAGGTCATGGGTACCCCTTACATGAACGCAACAATGACCCAGACTGAGAAGTTTTTGATCTTCCAGAGTGATGAAGGTAGGACGGCGAGGTGTTCAGAGCCGCGATTCTATGGATCGACTCAACGCAATATTTAGCCTGAGTCTTCAAACCCTCCAAAAGGGTAGAGGTAGAAAGGTGAATAACATACCCCATACGAAAAACGCTGGGAACCCAACCACACTGATCAAGAATGGGACTAAGAACCCAGCGCTCTTCCACCCTTTAATGTTGCCCTCCGTCAAGCTCAAGATAAATAAGATGAGGGTGACCATGATAATAAGTGTTCCAATAATATCAAGCTGTCTCCACCTAGGAGGGTCATCTTTCGAGCGCGAGTGCAAGTGTTGTTCAGCTGGGAGGAGATACCAAGCAAGGAAGGAAAGGGGGATGACTAGGATCGCAATAAACCTGAAGATCCAATGCCAGCTATATACCAGGTATCATCAGTTTAAATGTGCGAACGGGCAAAGATTTATGGAGCAGGCGGGTTTACGGACCTGGCAAGTTCGAGCACGCCTGCGAGGACCAGGCCCATCACGTTGCCGATGCCAGAGGCGAGCTGGAAGAGGGCCAGGTACTTCTGCTGCTCCGACGGGTAGGGAAACAAATGCACTATGATATTTCTGAATTCGAATTCGGACCAGTTCCAGGAAAAATCTCGTGAAAGCTAGACGCAAAGCCCATGAAGAAAACTCACATTGCGCTCGGAATGGTCAAAGCCCCAAAGATGCCCGACACAGCTCTTAGGACCAGAAACGCATACTTCTGGGTGGCAAAAGACAAAGCGATGCTGAGCAAGCCCAGCCCGAGGAAGCCCGTGAGGAAGAGTTTCTTGGGCGAGTAAAGATCCGCAAGAAGGCCAGCTAAGAGGAGGAACGATGCGAAGGTGAGTGAGTATGTTGTAATAATCTGTTTTATTTTACATTTTAGAAGATATTTTTAGCCAGTGAGAGAGTATGGGACAAAAAATGAAGTACGTACCCAGACGGAAGATCCGAGCGTCAGGTCGATGTCGGATGTGATGGATGGAAGAGCTATGAACATGCTTGAGATATTCATCACTATAATCCTAAAGATTAGCAAATTGGAGAGTTTGGCAAGGCATGAGAGAGATTCCCTACCATCGAAGACTGTCAAAACAACATGAGCAAGCAGTATCAATCAAAACGCTGCCCATCATCAGAACAACCATCTCCAAAAGACTCACATTGAGCTGCACTAAAAACAGCAAGTAAGATGAGTTTCCTTCCGTTGGGAAGGTTTGCCAAAGCTGAAGAAGGTTCGGCTTCACCAACCGTAGTTTGTTCCTCGAGTTGGTCGTTGGAGACATGTTCAGAGACATCATTGAGAGGAGCTAGTGGTACTTGCAGTTGAGGCTGATTTGAAGACATTTTGAGAAGTTGATTTGTGGTGTGAGTGGATAGAATTGGTATGTGTAAGGGATAACCGAGGTATCGAAATGACACAGGAGGGTTCTTATATTCTTCAATTCACCTCCCTTCGGTATGACAGTCACCAATAGACTCTCCACATTAATAAGCAACCACTAGCATCGATGTCTTGATCCAGTCGGACCACGCAGCAGGCCTGTCAACATGGCGCTGGAAACGATAGTTGCGTGGCTTACTAACGTGCAAAGGTGTTTTAGCTGTGGGTAAAAAGAGATTTAAATAAACGGATTCCAACACACCAGCAGGAGGTGATTTCCTAGGAGCCAAGCCTGAGCGAATGAAAAACATTTCCTCGGACAGTGTGAGTCCTATGTCCGGCTGTTGAGAGCTGGTACCTGCAGAACCAAGCCCCGGTAATCAGCAGCAAATAGGATCTCAGGAACTCAATAGGGAATTCTAAGGTTCATAAATTTGAATGCCGAGTTGGAAGCTGCAGATCGAGGCTGAACAGCACTCCCGTTGTCACACCGTAGCTCGAAAGGGCGCTGCTTCGACAGGGACTTTAGAATATTTTGTAGCCTTCAGTTCGTTACATTAGTGTCACTGCAATCTAAAGGTGATGATTGCCTTTGCTTTGTTGTCATCTTGATGAATCTGATTTTTCCACCTTTTTGCCTCGATGTCTTCGCTTCGACCATCTTACTGGGCAAGCCAATTCTAACGACACCTCCCCACCCCCTTCCCCCATCCCGTCAGGTCCTGCAGGTAGCGATGGCTTCCCTCAGCTTGATTGCCCACCCATTCCTGACAGAGACCACAAGCAAACTGCGTTCGAAGCCCGTCCCTTGGGATGTAAGTAGTCTCTTCCCGCGGTTCGTTCGCCTCGAGATGGGCTTTCGCTGACCTTGCTCCATATTCGTTCGATAGGGCTACCAACGAGCTTCCTTAATTACCCCAGAAGAACTCACTCTCATAAAAAAAATCGACAAGCAGCCCCCTCTCAAGCGTTTGTCAATCTACGAGAAAGAATCGCCTACATACGTCTCACTATTCCTGCACCTCCTGTCAAAACTCGTCCGCATTGACACTGTTCAAGCGGTCCTTATCAGCATTTCCGATATGTTGGAAGACGCACCAACCACGCTGGATCTCTTCTACGAGGACAAGGAGTGGTCGGGGGCATTACTGAAGGCGATGGGACTGGGCGACGAGTTTGTCCAACTCAAGGCGCTGCAGATTCTCAGTGTGTTGGTTGCAAACGCTTCAGAGAGTAACAAGGCGGACGATGGTGTTGTCAAGGGTATGATCGTGGTTTTGGGAGGCTTGATCAATGGTCAGTGTTCAGTCGAAAATCGCCTCTTCACATTTGCTGGTGTTCCACCCTCCTTCCCGTTCGTTGGCTGATCAGACTGACTGGCTTTATCTTCTTCGAATTCTCTTTCAAATGTTCTTTAATAAAATCTAGGCACCAGCCCGTCAAGCAAAGACATCTCGATTCAAGCCCTCTCCTTGCTCCTTTCTCTCTCCCATATTCGGATCCTCCTGTGGGATGACGCTTCATCCGGTCAAGCTGTCACTACAGGGTAGGTTATTTCGATGCACCCTTCGAGTCATTTTATGTGCCTCCGTTCTTCGAATTAACATGTTGCTTGGGAACTTCGAACAGATTGCTCGCTCTCCTCCGTTCACCGTCAACGTCGCCTCAGCTCTCATACCAAATCATCTTCTCCCTTTGGGAGCTGACATTCAACAGCACTGTCGCAGAGAGCATCAACGCGCGCTTCCCAGACCTCATTCCACTGCTTGGCGACGTCGGACGAGGCGCGAACAAGGAGAAGGTCGTCAGGGTCGTGGTTGCTACTCTGAGGGTGAGTCTGAACGCCCCTACTGGTTTACCCACAGAGATGACGACTATATTTATACTTAAACTTCACTCTCCTTTTGTGTTAAAAACAGAACCTCGCCCAGTCAGCCCCAGAAAAGAACCTGCCAGCGATGCTCGTCTCGAAGCTGCTGCCGTTCGTGCAGTCGCTCACCACGCGAAAATGGTCCGATGACGAGATTGTTGAAGACATCCAATACCTTGTCGATGTCCTCAAAGAACGTTCTGAATCCCTCTCGTGAGCGCTGCTGTACCCTTTTCATGTTTTGTCCTTTCAAATCGTTGATCTGTGAACGATGAATTCCAGGACATACGAAGAATACACGGCGGAGCTTACAACAGGACACCTCTCGTCTTCGTCCTTACACACGTCCGAGACCTTCTGGAGAGACAACGCGCCCAAGCTAACGGACAACAACAACGAGATGCTCGGAAAGCTCGTCAAGCTCATCAACAACCCGATGACGGACGCGTCAACATTGGGCGTTGCTGTTGCCGATCTGGGCATGTTTATGAAGTTCTGTGATCGGGGAAAGAGGTGCGATTCCTTCCATCACCCTTTGTTGCCGTCAAGCGCTTTGAGGAGCGTTCTGCTGACACCTTTTCATTTTATTTGGACGTTATACAGTGTTGTCACCGAGTTGGGAGTCAAGACGAGGATAATGGAGCTGATTGCACATGAGAACCCGGAGGTTAGATACAGGGCGTTAATCTCTGTTAGTAGAAGCTCTTTCACTTGTCTTCTGCTTCTCCCTGTATCTAGTCTGTTGCTGATGACGCGGTTCTTCGACGTTGTCGTCAGGTCCAAAAATTGATTTCGGTCAACTAGGATTGTTTCTTATTTTCTTTTTCCAAGTTGTGCGCTAGTTGGGTTGTGACCATTCCTTAGACAGTTGGTGACGGCAGGGGTGGTAGTGTGGTTATGATGAAGTTCTTCTTTGCTGTTTTTTTTTTTGGACGACTTAAACACCAATACAGAATCGAACAGTACGTATTCAGTAGTTTATGAAGAATAGCTTTTTTTGTGTTGCGATCCGTCCGGCTGACGGATGGGAGTGGGTGAATTAGTTCAAGCGCTTGGCAATCTCTCTTCACCCAAGTCCCAGAGTCCAAAGGCGTTTCAAATCGATTACTCATGCCTGAAACCAAACTTCCTCTCCTTTCGCTTACAACTCCCAGTCATACGCCAGCACCTCTTGCTTGATTTTCGCAATGTCCTTGACAACGTTTTGGTGCGCTTCCGATACAGTGTACGTGTCGAGTGCTTCTCTGCTGGCAAAGACAGAGTAGAAGCCCTGTGAATTATATTTCGGTTGAAATGGTGACATCGTCGGTCCTGGTTCGACAAAAAAGAAAAGGGAGGTGGGCAGTGCTTACAAATTCGTAGCCTTGCTCACGACCTTTTATGGCAGGTGGACCGACAGAAGCAGTTTCCCATCCTAATTTCCCAATAAGCAATATCATCAGCACTGACTGAGACGGAAAGGGAGAAAGATGCCAGACAGCAAAGGGAATGCAGACGCACCGGAAGTCTCTGCTGGCAAACGACTGACGGTCTTCTGTGCAAGCTCCAGGTGGGCGTCGAGCTCTGCGGAGGAGAGATGGGAAGGTCGAGTGAATTTGAAAAGCTATGTTGGCGATGGACGATCAAGTGGGGTTGTCAGTCTGGATCAGGCAATGCGAAGAGCAAGCAAGAGAGGATTACGAACGACGATATGGGCAATCTTGGCCATGGCTGAGAATTCAGAGAGAGTGGGTTGAGGTTAGAAGGAAGGTGGGAGGATAGTGAGAAAATTGTCGATGAGGTGGAAAAACCTATTATGAGGTGATTTTGCTCGTGTGCTTTTGCCGTCGAATCGGCGCGAGATAAGATAAGATAGGAAAAGACAGAATACTGTGTTGTTGACACAACAAGGTGGCCATATTAACCCAGCAAGGTAGCAGCCAGGGTCCTCTACGGCGTATACATGTTGACATCTATCAGAAACACCAGCCGCGGGAGCATTACATCCGCAAACTCATCTTCCCCATTTCTCTGCTCCCCTTTCCCTGCTTCCCCGGTCCAGGCTCTTGGCTCCTTGCCGTCATACTATGTTTACGCTCGCTCTCTGTGTGAGATCTTCACATGGTTCTCTCCATCGGCGCGGCGCCACACCTCGAAAAAGGCCAGTCTGCTGCCAAGCTCGAAAGCCTTGGAAACCTCAACCTTCCCAACAGAGCAGCACAGCTTTGCCTCAACCATATAAGCTGGCAAACCAAATGGCTGCCTTGCCCTGAACCATCAACATACTCTCCGAACATAAAATACTCGAACGAAGGACGAACTATCCAAGGTTTTGATCGTCTTGCACAGCCCCGCTCCACAGAGAACAGCATCTGCTTGCTCGCTCCACTCGCAGGTGAGTTTGTTCCAGTTTTCGATAAAAGCTTTGTTTACATTCTCACTCTTCTTCTCATTCTCATCCAGGGCTTGAACAATGTCGTCTGAAGACGTCCCACCTTCGATCCCAGGCAGCGGTGCTCCTACATCGTCAACCAAACCCGTGGTACCTCCTCTGATTATCACAACGGACGATGAACCATCGAATAGCACTCAGAACCAACCAGGTACTCCTCCGAACCAGTCTTCCAATCGTAAGCATTTTCTTTTGTTTCGTTTTTTTTTTTCGAGCTTGGACCCATCGATAGGTCGTTGTGAAGGCGCGACCCGCGGTGGGGGATGAGCAGTTGTTATGGTTTTAAGTTTTGCGCTGTTTGTTGTGCCTATCGGAACTGACATCTCAATTACTCTATTGAAAACTCAATCACGCCTCTTTCTGCCTTCAAGTTCCCGACTCCTCGCATCTCTCACCAACCTCTCGCTCAGCGTACGAGCCAGAATCGCATTCCCCAGTGCCGTCGTACTCTTCCATTCCTCCATCACCATCTTCCGACCGTGGCTCTTCCGTACACTTCAATGAGTCGGAGACAGCGGCTGGATCGACCCTCGCACTGAGACAGAACGACCCTTCGAGATCGAGACATCAGCGAAGTGGATCTACCACATCGACGGTCCCTGATGGTGAAACGGGCACTTACGTTGGAACTTCGAGTCCCATGAGCCAGAAGAAAGTGCTGGCGAAGGACGAAGATAACCAAGACAATTACCACGCCGTCGACATGACCCACCACGACTTTGTAGAAGAGCAGCCGGTGTCCGAGAACAAAAAGCTCTCGTGGAAGGAGCGCCGGGCCGCGAAGAAGGCAGCTAAGAAGGAAGATGATGGAGATGAGGATGAGGATTCTGGCAAGAAGCAGAGGGAAGAGACGGAGCTCAACTTCCAGGCCCAAGTCGCCGCCGAAGCTCAAGGATTTGACGCCTCGCCCTTCTCCGTTGGACCCAAAAAGCTCGCGTCCCTGGTGGACCCGAAGAATGTAGACCTCCTGACTTCTATTGGCGGTGTCGACGGTCTGCTGGAGGGACTGGGAACGGATCCAAAGAGGGGTTTGTCAACAGAGGGCGGGGGAGAGGAGATGGGCAAAGAGGACAGGACGAGGGTCTATGGCGCGAATGTGCTGCCTATCAGGGAGAGCAAAAGCTTATTCTATTTGATGTACCTCGCGTTGAAGGATAAAGTGTTGGTCAGTTCTGAGCATCTCCACTCTGATCTCTTTTTTCTTCCCGTGACGATGCTGACAGAGTTTCCTTCCGTTGCATCTCTTTTTTTTTTTTTACCTCCTTTTCTCTTTTTCATCACACCGCTCTCCACCGTCGGTCTCTAGATCATCCTGTGTATTGCCGCTGTTGTCTCCCTCGCGCTAGGTCTCTATCAAGACTTCGGCGCCCCCCCAGAATACTACGAAGATGTAATCATTTCTTATATTCGCCTAAGCTTCCTTTTTAATAACCTTTGCTGACCAGTTGCGTGTGTGCATTGGTAGCCATCTTGTCCGGACGGCAAGTGTCAGCTGCCCCAGGTTGATTGGGTCGAGGGTGTGGCAATCATGGTCGCGGTCCTTATCGTCGTTTTGGTCGGATCCGTCAATGGTTTGTCTTCCATCATATCGCTTTGACCATAAGTTTGGCGTCTGACCATACTTTTGTCTCGTTGTCGTCATACAGATTGGCAGAAGGAGAAACAGTTCCAAAAGCTGAATGCCAAAAAGGAAGATCGGGGTGTCAAAATCATTCGGAGTGGGAAGGAACAAGTCATCAGTGTCCAAGTAGGTCACTCTTCTTTCTCTTTCCTCTCACCGAGTTTTACTGGAAGCTCACCGTTTTTACTCCTCCCCCTTTTCTTCCCATCTTTCTCTGCTCTCCAGGATGCCTTAGTAGGCGACATCTGCATCCTCGAACCAGGAGAAATTATCCCTTGTGACGGCATTTTCCTTCGTGGTCACGGTGTCCGCTGCGATGAATCAGGTGCGACCGGCGAGTCAGACGCTATCAAGAAGGTATCGTATAGCGAGGTCATGGCTCTTCGTGAAGGCAAAGAGATGCCTGAGAAAGGGTTCAAGGAAGACTGCTTCCTGCTCTCGGGTGCAAAGGTGCTTGAAGGTGTAGGGGAATATGTTGTTATTGCCGTCGGCCCCAACTCGTTCAATGGAAGGACAATGATGGCCCTTCGAGGCGACACACCAGCAACGCCTCTCCAGCTCAAGCTCAACGCCCTCGCAGAGCTCATTGCTAAGCTCGGCTCGCTGGCTGGTGGGCTGTTGTTCTTTTCACTTATGATCAGGTTCTTTGTCCAGTTGGGTACGGGTACCCCAGTGAGAACGAGCAGTCAGAAGGGTCAGGCGTTTGTTGATATTTTGATCATCGCTGTGAGTCTCAATCCCTCGTTTCGTTTTCTTGCTTTATCCGTAGTACTTGCTGATTATAGATATTTTGGGGCGGAAACAGGTCACTGTCATCGTCGTCGCTGTTCCAGAAGGTCTCCCCTTAGCTGTCACTCTCGCTCTCGCATTCGCTACCAAACGAATGACAAAAGAAAATCTCCTCGTTAGAGTACTTGGTTCCTGCGAGACTATGGTGAGCTCTCTTCTGGATTCTTATCGTTTGTATATTCTGCCGCTGATAATCTTTCAATCTTCTCGTAGGCTGGTGTCTCTACTGTCTGGTAGGATATCCTTCATCTTCTTTGAATCAATGATGTAACTTTCTGACGACATATCTTCCATAGCACCGACAAAACTGGTACCCTCACTCAAAACGTCATGTCTGTCGTTGCCGGTTCCATTGGGGTACACGCCAAGTTTGTCGCTCGTCTCGAAGAAAACAAAGAACGTACGAATGCGAACGATGTCGAGATCGAAGACGGACGTACCGAAGGTCCACGTGAAGGCCGAAAGGACTTTTCGCTGGAAATGTCGTCCCTCAACTCGATCCTATCACCTGCGCTTCAAGATCTGTTTAATGATTCGTTGGTCGTCAACTCCACTGCCTTTGAGGATGTCATTGATAAGGAGACTGGGGCTATTGGGTTTGTCGGATCGAAAACTGAGACTGCTCTGTTACGATTCGCGAAGGATCTTGGATGGAAGCCGTACAAAGAGACCAGAGTGTCCGCTAAGGTCATACAAATGATGTAAGTCTCTTCTCACCTCGCTTCAATAAAGTGTCCCCGGTCTTACCTTTCCTCGTCTTGATCTTTCAACAGTCCCTTCAGTTCTGAACGGAAATGCATGGGTGTCGTTGTTGAGCTTCCAAATGGCAAATTCCGCGTCTACTTTAAAGGTGCTTCTGAAATCTTGACCAAAGTATGTACCCGTCATGTCTCTGTCTCTCCACCTCAAGAAGGCTCCGAACCATCTGGGGAAGTTGAGACGAAGGACTTTAACGATGAGACTCGTGTCAACATGTGAGTTGTTTTTTTCTTTCTTCGATTATCCACAGGGCACTGACTCTTGAAACATTCACAGTAACCGGACCATTATCTTCTATGCCAATCAAATGCTTCGAACTATTGCCATCTGCTACCGAGAATTTGATTCCTGGCCACCAGCAGTTGACATGGACGACAACGGTGAAGTTCCCGTATCCTGGCTCCAACGCGACCTCACCCTCCTCGCTGTCACAGGTATTGAAGACCCTTTGAGACCAGGTGTAAAGGAAGCTGTGGATAATTGCAGAACTGCGGGTGTTGCCGTCAAGATGTGTACTGGTGACAACGTTTTGACAGCTCGTTCGATTGCGTCACAATGTGGTATCTACGGACCTGGTGGTCTAATTATGGAAGGACCTGTGTTCAGAACTGTAAATCATTTGATTGTCCTCCTTGTTTTTCTTTGATGCTCAAGTTGTTTCTGTTCTAGCTCAACAAAGAAGAACTTATCGACATCGTTCCTCGGCTCCAAGTGCTCGCTCGTTCGTCTCCCGAGGACAAGAAGATCCTTGTCAAGACCCTCCAGGAACTTGGTGGCATTGTTGGTGTGACTGGTGATGGTGTAAGCATTCCCTACTTTTTCCTTTGTTTCCTCGTATTAGGTGAATTACTGACGAGGCGCCTTCCTCCCAGACGAACGACGCGCCTGCGCTCAAACAAGCCGATGTCGGATTCAGTATGGGTATCGCTGGAACAGAAGTTGCTAAAGAAGCTTCTGATATCATCTTGATGGATGATTCATTTGCCAGCATTGTCACTGCTATCATTGTGAGTGGTCATGTGGTATATAATCATCCTCTTCCCCACTGACTCATTATCTAAACTCGTTTTCAGTGGGGTCGTTGTGTCAACGACAGTGTCAAGAAATTCCTTCAATTCCAGATCTCAGTTAACATTACAGCTGTCATAATTACTTTCGTTGTGAGTGACTTTTTTGCTCAGAGCGCAATTTGAGTTTGACAATCTGACGTTCTTTCGTCTCCTTTCAGTCTGCTGTAGCATCAGCTGAAGAGACTTCAGTGTTGACAGCAGTACAGCTGTTGTGGGTGAACTTAATCATGGATACTTTTGCTGCTTTAGCTTTGGCTACAGAGTGAGTTTAATTGCTCTCTATAGCGGTTCACAATGCCTGAATATTATCCATCACGCATTACAGCCCAGCGTCTAGAGAATCCCTGAAACGAAAACCTGACGAGAAGACTGCTCCCTTGATTACTATCGACATGGCCAAAATGATCGTCTCTCAAGCCATATATCAGATTGTTGTCTGTTTAGTCCTTCACTTCTCAGGCCAACAAATTCTAGGCTTGTCTTGCAACACTACCAGCGAGTGCATCAAGATGAACGATGACTTGAACACGTTAACATTCAACTGTTTTGTATGGTGCCAAATCTTCAACGTACTCAGTGAGTTCTTCTTAAATATGTGATGTTTTGTGCAAACCTGACACGTGTTCTCGTTTCTGCATTATCAGACTGTCGCCGTTTGGACAGAGGCCTCAACATCTTCACTAAATTCTTCCAGAATGCATACTTCTTAGTCATCTGGGCGATCATGATTGGTGGTCAGATACTCATTGTCTTTGTCGGTGGAAATGCTTTCCAGGTCACTCGTATCGGTGGCAGAGACTGGGGCATCAGTATCATTGTTGGTTTGATTTCCATTCCACTTGGTGTGGTCGTCAGACTGTTACCAACTGAACCGTGAGTGTACCTTTGCTGTTGTTTCTCTCTGTCCACATCTTTATTGATACCCAACATCTTCTCACATCCTTTTGGCACCTTAGATTCGCACAAATGCTCTACAAGCTCAGAATTTACAAAGATCCATCTTCTTTACCACAAGTTAACCCGATCGCTGAGGAGGCCAACTGGAACAGCGCCATCTCCCAGACAATTAACAATTTGAAGACCTTCAGTCAGATCCGTGGGGGCCGATTACGTTCGTCTTCTGTTGTGCTGAAATCCCGCAATATTAGACTTAGAGAATCCGGTAAGTCGTATATTTAACTTTGACTTTGAAAGAATTGTGGTGACTGATCTACTTCATTTCTTTTTGGCAGGCGTCGAACCTACCTCTTTGCTTGCAATGGTCCCCATGCTCGTAGCTACTTCGGTAGGAGGAGGGTGGGCTCCACAAAATAATGGATCTTCCCTCGATGACCCTGCTGGTGGTGACCCGTCTAGGTCGTCACACAACCTGTGGCAGGGCAACGTCACTATCCACCCTGAGACCGACCAGAAGGATCCCTATTACCAAAGATTTGGGCTAAAGCCATAATTTACAATGCCCGAAGGTGTTGTCCCTGTCATCATCCATAGATGATCAGCGCTTCTGCGCTCCATTTCCGCAAGCTCTATAATCCTTGTATTCTTTCCTCTACCTCTTCCGTACCTAATCTAGTCCCTACCATGTATCCATTTTTCATTTCTTGTCTTTCAATCAATCCGAGACGGGGGGAGAGAGTTTCAGCTGCAAAAAAAACACTAGTCGCCGCGCTTCACAACAGTAGCTGAATCAAAATCAAGCCCGGCTTCCTCCCTCAATGACCCATAGATCGCTGTACTATCCAACCAGTTGCCCTTCTTCTCCTTCGCGCTGACCAAGTGTTTCTCTGCCAGTTCGACGACTGGGAGAGGTGCGCCGACCTTATGAGCGACTTCAATCGCATGGCGGGCGTCCTTGATGGCGAGGTCAATGGCGAAGCTTGGCTTGTCGGTTGATGCAGTGTGATAGTGTCCAGTAGTAATTCTCTTTGAGTAAGAGAGGACGACCCCTCCGAACATCGTCTCCAGAAACTCCTCCAGCGCATTTGCCCCTAACCCAGATTTCTCCGCGAGGACGTGAGCTGCTGAGAGAGTCTCAACAACCGAGAGCAGGACGCCGTTACCGACGATCTTCAACATACACGCCATTTCAGGGAGTTCACCCAGGTGCATTACCTTCTTGCTCATAACACCATTGCAGAATGGCAAGATGGACGAGACAGCCGCCTCGGGCCCAGCGAGCATAATGATGAGGTTCCCGGTGACAGCAACCGCAGTTGCCCCAAAGACTGGAGCAGCAACGAAGCTCCCACCAGCAGAAACGATCTGCTCAGACAGCTTCTTTGCCGTGTCTGGGTGGATGGTCGACATGTCGCAGAATGTCTTGTTCTTGAGTGAGCCTGTCGCTTGGAGAGCCTGGGATACTGTTTCTTCTACTGCTGCATCATTGGATACCTATGTAGCAGTAGTAGACAAAAAAAGTGAAAAAATATAATAAAAGTTGTCAGTTTCTCGATCAACTACAGCAAGCTCAACCTAAGAGCATTATGGTCTACTACCCACACAACTGAAGATGAGATCTGAATTTTCAACGACTTCCTTCACTGTGGCCTTTGAAGCTGCTCCCAAGGCAGCGAGAGGCTCTCCTCTGGAAATGGTTCGATTCGTGTAGGTGAGGGGCGGACGACCAGCGGCGGTGAGGAACCGCTGGCAGTTGCTGCTCATGGCAAGGCCCATGCCCCCAAGTCCAATCCATCCGATACGAGGGAGGGTGGTGGGTTCGATAGCTGTCATTTTGGTCTGAGTTGTGGTAGAGTTGGTGCTGCTGCTGGGAACGCGACGGGGCTGCTGTTAAGAGGTGAGGGATAAAGATATGGAACGGGAACGACGTCAACTAAGCGATGGAGGATGTTTGAGGATGACTTGGAATGGTATGTGGGTGAAGGTTTGGGACTTTCGAGCCGTTCGACGGTGACTTGGTGAGTTTTTCCTTGCTAAATCAGAATCAACCGACTTGATCGCCGACCTGTTTTCTGCCCCCTTCTTTGTGAATTGGAATCGATCCATTTCCACCCCAAACTACCTCTACCTATCACTCATCATGCCTTCTCAAACAGCCTTTGCTTCAGTACCATACACTCCGCCAGATCCCATCTTCGAATTAACTGCTGCTTTCAACGCCGACACCTGTACGTTGCCGTTCGTTACCTAAGCCCAGAGCGACTTTCCTACTCACTCGTAACTTTGCACTTCAGGTCCACAGAAAGTTAACCTTGGTCAGGGAACTTACAGGGATGAGAACGCAAAGCCTTGGATTCTTACGTCGGTCGAGAAGGCCAAGGAGGTGATTGCTGCACAATGCGCGAACCACGAGTACCTTCCCATCCTCGGAAGCGCCGACTTCCGGTCGGGAGCCGCAAAGCTCGTGTTTGGTACCAACTCTCCTTTGATTACTGAAGGCAGAATCGCCTCTGCTCAGTCGGTCTCCGGAACTGGTGCTGTCCACTTGGCAGCGCTATTCCTCAAGGAAAACTACTCGGCAGACGCAACGGTTTACATCACTTCGTGAGAATGTTCTGCTGTACTGTCTTCTAGATCTTTTGCTAATGGTTTTTCTTGAACTAGACCTACCTGGTCAAACCACCGTGCGTTGTTCGAGAGCGTTGGATTCACCGTTGAGGAATACAAATACTACGATGACGAGACAAGAGGTGTCGCTTTCCAATCTATTTTAGACTGTGCCAACAATGCGAATGGCGGGTATTCTACATTATATATATATTTGATTGTCTTGATTGTCTGACTCGCTCTCACACGTCCCTTACGCTTGCAGAGGGATCCATTTTCGGTGCGTTCAAGTTAGAAATTTCTAATCTGTTGCCAAAATTTTAATCACCTTCTTTTTCACTATTGAGAAATTAGTTCTCCATCCATGTGCTCACAACCCAACCGGGTGCGATCTCTCCATCCCGCAATGGAAAGAACTCGCCAAAGTTTTCCTCTCCAGAAACCTCATCCCAGTCCTCGACGCTGCGTACCAAGGTTTCGCATCTGGTTCCCTTGACACCGATGCCTGGACGATCCGATACTTCCTGGATGAGTGCCAGATGACAGGCCTCGTCTGCCAGTCGTTCTCCAAGTCGATGGGTCTCTACGGCGAGCGCGTTGGCTGTCTGCACATCGCCTGTACTACAGCAGAGATTGCTCGAAACGTCCAGTCTCAGGTTGCTTGGATCACCCGACGCGAGATCTCCAACCCACCTGCGTTCGGAGCAACGATCGCGTCCACCATCCTCAACTCCGACGGGCTGTACAAGCTGTGGGAGCAGGACCTGGTCAAGATGTCGGGCAGGATCAAGATGATGCGTAAAGCTGTGCTAGATGGTCTCGTTGCGAAAGGAACGCCTGGAACGTGGAACCATGTCGTAGATCAGATTGGCATGTTTTCGTTCACCGGATTGACGCCTTCTCAGGTGAAGTGGTTGGCGGAAAAGAAGAGCATTTACATGGCGGATAACGGAAGGATTTCAATTGCGGGGTTGAATGGCAGTAACGTTGATTACTTCGTATCGGCAGTCGATGAGGCTGTTAGGACCCACTAGTTTTTTTTATTTAGCAATAGCAATGGCGATGACAGCTTCAATCGGACAGCTCAAATAATGATAGACAACATTGAAAGTAGACACTAAATATCAGGTGCAATGACTCATAAGCTCTAATAGCGGACAAAATGAATGAATCAAGCAAGATGAGAGACTGTCAAACAGCCCCCCAACCCATCCCGCTCGTCGACTGGTCCCAGTTCAAGTCGAAGCCAAAGAACGAGACAGGGTCAAACTGATTACTATCAGCACTCGCACCCGATGGTATCTGAAGGAAGAAGTCCATGTCGTTGCCGTTGGACGCAGGTGATGTGTTTGCCGCTCCGTGTCCGGTAGCCGAGAAGTCCGGATAGAGGGACTCCATGTTGGAGTTGATGCTTGGAGATGGTACTGGATAAGCTGTGGGTACATTCAAGCCAGAGTTGAAGTGGATATTGGGTTCTGACCCAGGATAAGGTTGTGGTGTGAGCCCGCTCCCATTTGGTACTGGCGTTGCGTTGAGCAGATGAGAGGTTTCCCTTTGTTGCTCTGGTGCTGGGACGGCAGAAAGTATTCCATTAGGCTGATTCGAAGGCGGTATTTTGAATGACTTGTTACTGGAGGTAGAGCGTCGCGCTCTTTGTTTGAATCGCTGTACAACTGACAGGAGGAATCGCGCGTGAAGCAGTGCGACGTCGGTGGTTTCTTGGACAGCTTCGTTGAAGACCCTCAAAACACCTTCGATGAGCAAGCAGTTAGTTGAGATGTAGCTGTCGAGGTTGGCGATGTGATCCCCATTAACTGACGTGAGCTGTGAATCCAGAAGACGTCGGTCAAGCTGCGATGACGGGAGATACAGAGTTAACTCACCTTCCACAGAAATACAGCTGCCAGATCTGGTAAAATCGAAATGGTGTCTGGAAAAAGGGGCAAAAGTTATATATCAGCAGTCAGCTGCTGGTGCTTTGTAAGGTAGAATAGGCGGAAACGGCTAACCTGGAGCGGCCCTTAGAAACACTGGTGAGAAGTGGCTGAACTCTATCAAGAGCTGTCGAGCGCTATGTATACACGCCCAAAGAGGAGAAAGACCGTGCCCACCAAGAGGTGATGGAGTTATCGCGTTGTTAGCGATGCTGTCCTTCAGAACAAAGGAGCAAATGTGAAGCTGTATTGAATGCCACCAGAGTCGCATTGTTCTTGTTGGTGTGGCTGAGTCTTGATCATCAAAGCAGACTACTCTCTGCACTTCCGCAGACCATCGGGAATACCAATCACGCAGCTCTCTCTGTAGTGAGGTGACCAGAGATAGAGACAGTATCTGCTTCGAATTGTCGGAGCTTGACGAGTCCTTGAATAGACGCGAGAGAAGAACCAGCTGGTCTCGATATGAAGACTGAATCCGTCTACTCTCTACCGAAGCAACAACGAAGACGTCTTCTTTCCTAGCGCCAGGTTGAAGATGCCACGAAGTACTATATTGAAGAGGATTATATCAGCACCTGGTATAAAAAAACAGAGGGTGTTACTTACCAGTCGTCGATCAAAGGATCATTACTAGGCATCATGAACGTTTTGAAGAACTGAAATCCCTGTACTCGATCCTAGAGCGAGAGAAACATGGGAACAATTTAATACGACAAAGATAGTAGGATCACAGATTGAAGTTTGAGAAGCTGACCTGAACGAACAAACTCAGCCACATCCGCTGCCTAGATCTCCACCGCTGTTCCTGTGACTCACTCCTCGCCTCTGCTCCAGAACTAGAGGACGTCGCGCCCAGATCCAAATCCATTGCAACTTTTGCAGCATATCCCATCCGAAGATACGCCACGCTGTCGTCTGGGTGTTTCCACGTTGCGAGGATGAAGAAAGCCTGGACCACCTCGAGGGTCCTGGCGCCGTCGATAAAGGCGTGTGTTGCATGGTTTGCTGCCAATACGCTGAGCTGTTCATAAGCGTAAGTTGCTAGATGTATCCGCTGAGGCCGTTTAGAAGGCAACGGTTGGGATTGCTGCTGTTGCTGATTTTGAAAGAAGTCGTCGTTTGGAGAGGTGGTGGTTGAGGAGACGCGAGATGAGAGATCTTCGGTGCCGGGTACTGAGCAGTGCTTCGAGTTGAGCTGGGAGGATACACAGAGGATAGCGGTGAATAAGAATGAAGAGCTACTCCGTATGGACTCTTGAGTAAGACGCAATGTATGAAGGAAATTATAAGATGAGCCTTGAGGTCATGAAACGCAAAGGAAAATGTGTTCACGTACCATATGTGTCAAACTCTGGATTTAACAGACCCGACCAAACGTTTTGATATTTCATATAACTAGAAAACGTGGAAAGATGAGCTTGCTGTCAGCAATTGATATTAGCAGAAGAAACCTGCTGACACGAAACACCCACAATGTAAATAGAGCTTGAGCCACATCCTCAGGTATACAACCTAGTTCCACAGGATCATCATTCAATTCATCATGAGCTGATTGCCTAGCGAGATTTACAGGTGCTGGTTCTTGAAGATTGTGGTGTTTACCGAGGGGACCAACGGGAAGTAACATGTCTCGCATTGAAAGTGTCATAGCTGGAGTATTTCTGGGATGAATCGTTGATCGCTTAGAGCTGTGACTGATATCAATTGTGGACCCTTGATCATTCGGAGTGCTGATGTCGGTCTGATGATTCGAAGCCACAACTTTTGCTGTTGAAGAGGAGGCTTCATTTAAGAAGGTGAAAGTCGGGCCACGCCTTTCGTATTCATCTTTATTGGTCAATGAAGTGGAGAGGTCAGTTTGAATCTAACTCAGCTACAACAAGGCCGAAATGTTACCTGGTGAAGGGCTTGCACTCTCTCCCCTAGACGGCGGGAATGAATCATCCTCCATATCTTCCGTAGCATCTGGCACAGGTTCGGGAGGATATTGAGATGTTTGCAATGGCAGCTGGCTCTGCTGAGCGGATTGAGTGGCCAATTGCTGCAATGCATACAACGGATCCTGTTCCTGTTCGTTAACCTGAATCGGGGCAGGTTGGATTCCCTCAGGGTTGATTCTAATGAAGATCGGAAGTAGTAATCAGAGCTTTGATATCTTATCTTGAAACGGAAAACAGTACCTTCACTTACTTGCTTTTAGCTCTCCTTCCGCGTTTGCTTGAAACGAATACGCACTCAAAGTTGTGTTTTGCACACCTTCTACAGATGGTAGATTCAGGGGTAGAGGGCTTGCATGCTATTTTCATAGCTCTGCATTCTGTACAAGCTCTGAAAACGCCCAATGAAACTTGAATCAGCGGGGGAAACGCTCAGGGCAAGAGGAAAAACCTCTCCGCTCACGCTGCTCGTCGCTGTATCTTGTTCCGAGCTGGCCCATCTCTACCAGTAGAAGCTTCTTCCGTAGCTTCGAAGGTCACCAGCATCGTACCAGAATATTCGTGAAGGGGGTTTGGGTCCTCTTATCTCTGGGGTCTCAGGCTCGCCTATAGAACGGCTTTCAGCCGCCAAGGGAGCAACTTTTCCCAACTGGAAAAGTTCAGCTTGCACACCAGTTGCTAATTTACACTTCTGACTCTTGACTCTAATTACAGCAGGGCTGCACGAACAGCAAAAACTCACTCGATATTGCGAGGAAAAATCAAGCTCGCTCGACTTCACTCGCCGACATCTGCGGTTACTTTGTCGGCGTCTCTAATCCAGGAGGCTTTTCTGCACGTAACAACGGCCACTGCAGCTGCAACCACCCTTCCATTGGTCACGATGGATACCCTTCCCAAAGTGTTATTCCTGGATCCCCTCACCTATGCTTCTCAAGCTCTCCAAACACTCAAAAGGATAACGCAGTGCATCGTGAGTACCCGGCGACTGCGACTTTCCAGTTTGTTGAGATATAAAAATACGAGCTGATTGGAAATCGCCACCACCTAGATGCTTGATTCAGATACCATCAGTAGAGCAGATTTCATCTCGAGGTGCAGAAGTCCCGAGTACGAGGGTGTGGTAGCGATCTATCGTCGAGCCAAGACTTGGACACCTTTTGACGAGGAAATAATAAACAGCCTACCTGCCTCAGTAAGGTTCCTCTGTTTGAACAGTGCTGATGCTGAGAGAGAAACAAGCTATCAGAGCGAAAGTGGGTCCTTCTATTCTTAGATATCATCCTTTCGCTTGAAGCATCCATTGAAACGCCGCTCACACTTCTGGAATCTTCCTTTATTCTCAGTCAATATTTCAGCATGTACTCGTCGTGGTATTCAAGTGTTCAATGTCCCTAGTCTGAAACAGCGCACGCTCCCTCCCGATCTCAACAGAACAGAACTGATCGAAGACATGTCCTTGAGGAATATTCAATTCGGGCTGGAGACAGGATTTCTAGGTTTCACTGTACCCGAGCAGCAAGGAGTAGTATTTGAAGAGTTGTGAGTTTTAGATGTGTATTTTATCGAAGGAGAGCATGTATTGTTATGAAATGTTGTTGTCGATTGTTTGTCCGCGGGAAACGTTTTTCTACCTGTAGACGGAGTAGCTATCCATCGAGTAAGAAGATACTTACACCAAATGATGCTAGTAATAATAATTATAGTAATAAGTGGGCTCTAGCCTCTGAAATAAGACCAAAAGCAGGACTCCATTGTCACTAGCTATGTTGAATTCCAAGAGCCAATTCCTTGAAAGTCAAGAATGTTATGGAATGTTACTTGCGTACGTCACTTTTCTGAATGAATTCAACTTTGTCAATAAGGAGACTGTATACAAAAAATTGGATGAAAGCACAAGTCTGTTCAGTTCAAACCCCAGCAGCTCAAAGCACCCTCAAATCCCTGTCTAAATTTTTATTTTTAATTGGGAACAACCAATTCCCCATTCTATGTCTACTTCAACTACTCTTCTTCAAGCTTCCTTCTTACTTGATACCACTAAACAATGTTCTCACATCACGTATGCTGAGTTGAACCAGAAGTGCGGTGTGATGATGGTTACATTACAGGGTGTATCTGAAACCAGGTTGTTCGAAATCGGTCAAATCTCTGGCAGCTGCATCCTCTGGCTGAATGTGACCGGCAGGATCGTCCCGAGCTTGTTTGTCACGACGCTTGTTTTCCAAGACGTTGACGAGACGGAGGAGGATAAGGATACCGAGAGAAACGCCGTAGAAGATGGCAACCATTGACTTTCCAGTTCTGTAGACTGGCTTGTCTGAGGCTCTGAAAGTTTGTGGACCTGTGATGGAAAAAAAGGGCGCCATGTCAGTATTGAATAACGAATGCAGCGACCCAAGCACTCCTGTGGAAGCTTAAACTCACCAATCCAATTACCGATACCGTAGGCAATAATCTGGACACCTGAGACGGTAGCCTTCTTAGTGTATCCGAGGGAGTTGTTAGAGATGAGGGCCATGACGAGACCCCATCCACAGCCAGCGCAGCCGATGAGGTAGTCTGAGCGCAAAGGAAGGAGATTTAATATTGTCAGAACCATAAGGACTAGTGGTGAGGACGTAGAGGATGCAGAGCTATATTTACATCCGAACAGTAACAATCCTTTGTTGGCTTGATCACCGAAGAGCATAATGAGACCTCCTGCAAATGGAAGACCGATAGCGAGAAGGGCAAACGAGGTACGGTCCTGGAACCTGTCGGAGAGGTGCATCAACCCAATCTTGGTGACGAGATCTACGATACCGTTGGGCATGTTGAGAAGGAGAGCGTGACGACTGTCAAACCCAAACGATTTGATGATGATGGAACCGAAAGTGCCTGAATGCGACGGAAGGAAAACAGCATGTGAGACGATATGATTAGCATCTCTGACAAACTCATATCCAGTTCAATGACCGCCTCCACTGACCGACACCACCGTTGGGAATGTTCATGCAGGCACTGAAGAGGAAGATGAGGTACGTTCTCGGGTCCTTGAACGCCTCGAAGAACTGATACCAGGACCAGATGTAGTTACCAACGCCCTGGTTGTTCACCGAGAGACGGTCGACTAAGGGGGAAGGGAACCAGGTAAGCAGGAAGGCCCACCAGAGCATCGGATCCATAGAAACGACTTACTGGCGATGGCCTTCTCTCTCTCTGTGAGCCATCGGACCTGGACCTGGGAATCGGGCATGTAGTACAGATAAAAGCAGCCGGTGATGACCGTGATGAGGCCAAAGAGCAGGTACAGAATCTTCCACGACGAGAGGGCGGAGTGCGCCACGCCGGAAAGGCCGAACGCAATCGGTGAGCAGATCATAGTGGCCATACTGGGGACGGCATACGGTTGCAAAGACAGATAGGAAGAGAGACGGAGATAAGATAGAAGAAAAAGAATTTGTGTGTGAGTCAAAGTTAGGGGTTGGATTTGATCAACGGCAGGTGCCACTCACCCATTCGCAGCAAGCCAGAAACCCATTCGCCCAGCCTGCTCATTCTTTCGGTACCACCTTGAAGTGAACAACAAGAAAGCGGGAGTGATTACAGCCTCAAAGCTAGAAGAGAAGTACATCAGAGACTCTGGAATGGAAAGCATATAAATAGAAACAGCAAGCTAGCGCGAAACTCACAATCCAAGAAGGAAACGACAGACAAGGAGACCGGCGTAAGAGCTCGCAGTAGCGTGCATAGTCAGAATGATACCCCAACAGATGATGCAGACAGATGTGAATTTTCCGATGGGGAGCTGTTTCGAAACCCGACGAGTTTAGAAGCGTATCTTATCTACTTCCGCGACCAACGAACGACGATTACTCACTTTCTTCAGGAGGTAAGTGAACGGGAATTCAGCCAATAGGAAACCAGCATAGAAGATAGACCTTTAATTATTATTATTCACACAAAGTAGAAGGTTGTAAAACCCGGTCAGTGACTCAAGAGAACTCGATGTTAAAGAAAAGGGGGGCCCACGATACTTACGATACCCAAGAGTATTGCTGAGTCGCACTGTTCAGATGGGCATCGGTTTGGATACCCATAAGAGAGGCATAGTTGAGTGTGGTCTTGTCAGCGTATTGAATTGCATAGATCTGTAACAAGGAGGAGGAATCCATCAGAACCACATTAAGACGATCGTGTGACTGAATACACGGCGCTTACGAAAACAAGCATTGGAATCAAGCGACGATCGATTTTCCTCAATACAGCCGTACTCTCTTCCTCAGTGTACTCGACCTTTTCAACCTGAGCACCCAAGTCAACAATCTTGGTGTGCTTTTCAGAATGGTCATGGTTACCGAGCTCGAGGACAGCAGTGTTGCTGCTGTCCACCTTTGATTTTTCCTCGGTGGAGGCGATGGACATGGTTGTACAAAAGTTACGAGTGGGGCGTGTAAGAATGTGATAAGGCAAGGGAAGGGGGCAGGGGGGAGAGGGCGATAGATAGGGCGAGAGAAGGTGTGGTGAGGAGCTGCTGAGACGGCGGATGGCACAGATCGATTGGCGTCAGCTCTTCTTATATGCTCGGGAGATCTCTTGGGCTCTTATCTCTGTCGAAAGTGACCGAGATCATAGCCTGTCCCAACGCCGTGTTCTAAGTATTTTTTCCTGTTCGCCGTGTGGTAGTCGAGAGTTTTTGCGGGACCGTTTTGCGCGCGGCTCGCCCAGAGTTTCGTGGCGAGACGACCTCTATGGTCGCCGAACAATCAGCCGGCCTCCAGAAGCTTCAAAAATCATAAATATCTTGGGGAAATAGATAGCTTCTGACTACAGCAATATCAATCAGACAGACGAAATAGATACTACACCAGAGCTCCCCCTTCTATATTGTCTTTTATCACCCACCTCACCTCATCTGAACCTTTGATATCGGCATGCCTATCGCTATCCCCACCAATGGCTCCTCCCAGAAGCCAGCCTACGCTGTTGTCGAGGAACCCATGGGAACTGGCCGAAAGGTCAAGGTCATCACCATCGGTGCTGGAGCTTCAGGTCTGAATCTTCAACACCAGATCGACGTGACCTTCCCTGGAGATAACCAGCTCGTGGACCATGTCATCTACGAGAAGAACTCTCAAATCGGTGGAACTTGGTTCGAGAACAAGTCAGTTTGCGCATTCCTACCCTTCTACTTACCTGAGGTACGCGGCTGACCCCTTCTTTCTCAATCTTTTTGAAAAACACAAAAAAATTAATACAGGTATCCTGGTTGTGCTTGTGATATTCCCAGTGTCAACTATCAGTTCACTTGGAACCCTGGTGAGACTCACTGCCTACTCTATGATATCGTGAGAGTTGCGAAAAGCACTACTAACATCAGCGTTTATCGGCTTGCACGTTAGCTGAATGGACCAAGTACTACTCCGGCGCTCCAGAGATCTTAAAGTATTTCCAAGCCACGGCTGAGAAATACAGGCTGGCCAGAAATGTCAAGCTCAGCCACCAGCTTATTCACGCTCAATGGAACGAAGAGCAACAGAAATGGTTCGTCAAGCTACAGAGAAACGGCGATCCAAACGACATCGTTGAGGACTCCGGAGATGTCCTTGTGAACGCTACGGGCGTGTTGAAGTAAGTATGACTTTTCCAACTTCCAAACTTCTCTCTCTTGGATGCTTGTATTCAGCTTGTTGTACTAAAGCGGGGCCCAATTCTCTTCCATTTTTGTATTGTTATTTCATCAGCAAATGGACCTGGCCAGATATCAAAGGTCGAGAGACATTCAAGGGTGGAATGTGTCATTCCGCTGCATGGGATGAGACCATCGACCTCAAGGGAAAGAGAGTGGCTGTGATAGGAAGTGGGTCTTCTGGTATTCAAATTGTCCCAACTATCTTGCCCGGTTCGTCTCCCTTGCTATTCATTCTATCCAAATTTGAACGGGATCTCACCTTGAATATTTCTTAATTAGACGTCAAGTCTATTCTCACCTTTGTCAGAACGCCAACTTGGATCACTGCTGGATTTGCTCAACGATTTGCTGGTGTAAATGGTGCCAACTTCGAATATTCCGAGGAGCAACGTCGAATCTTTAGAGAAGACCCTGAGAAGTACCTCATCTACCGAAAGAACATCGAATCTGAGCTCAACAGTCGATTCAAGATGGTCATCAATGGCACTGAAGAGCAGAAGGAGACAAGAGCTGTATGTGACTGCACTCAAATGCTCTTCCAAGAGTGAAAACCCGTTCTTATGCTCTTCTTCTCCAATATTATTTAGTTCGCTGAATCAGAGATGCGCAGGAAATTGGCATCTAAGCCAGAGATCGCCGATATCATTGTTCCGTAAGTCACGATGAAGTTTGTTTACAATAGCTCTTAAGTCGACTAATCTCTTGTTTCCTCTTATCCTTTTGTATAGAACTGACTTCGACGTTGGATGTCGTCGTCCTACTCCTGGACAAGGCTATCTCGAGTCGCTCTGTAACGAAAAAGTGACGGTCGTCCCATCTGGCATCGACTACATCGACGAGAATGGACTCTTCGCCAACGGAGAGTACCACGAGCTTGATGCCATCATCTGTGCTACTGGATTCGATGTTACATGGAAGCCTCGATACCCTCTCATTGGTCGAGAAGGCCGAGATCTCTCTAAGGAGTGGAAGGAGGGCGCTGTCAACTACCTGTCGATCACTACCCCTCATTTCCCTAACTACTTCAGTAAATCTCGCTCTTTTTCTTCCGATAGGGTTCACCTGACTGATTAGTTCTGCTTTCTCTTCGACCACAGCTTTCATGGGACCATACGCACCTTACGGTCACGCTTCTGTCCTTCCTCTGACTGAGCATTACGCTAAGCATCTCTGTCAGATGCTCAGCAAGATGGTGTATGAGAGAGTCACCTCTTTCGATGTCAAGCAGGAAGCTACCGATGATTGGATGGAGCACAGGAAAACCTTCATTGCACGAACCGCTTGGGCTGGAAAGTGTCGCTCTTGGTTCAAACAAGGTTGCGCAGATGGTGATGTGATGATGTACCCTGGCTCTCGACTTGTGAGTGTTCTTCTAGATCGTTACCGTCGATGACGAACTCATCTTTTTTCGCGTCATCAGCACTTCTTCGCGCTTCTCGACAAGCCTCGTTGGGAAGACTACAACCTCACACATGTATCCAAGAACAGATTCGCTTACATGGGAAATGGTTTCCATGCCAACGATCTTAACGGCTTCGACAGGAGTTACTATATGGGCTTGATTGACGGAAAGACGCAACAACCAGATTACTCAGATGACAAGATCAAGGATTTCTTGATCAATGCAGCATAGTTTCCTTTTAGCATATATTTTTTCTATTCATCTTTCTTTCAACCAATAAAAATCCAGACAGAAGCAAGAAATACATTTGAAAATTATCGGTCACTGCTCATTGTACACTTTGTTTTCTCGGCCAGCTTTTTCAGCCAGTGCCCACGCTTCTCAAGTCCTGAAAACAGCCTTGCTTCTATCCGAGCTACCTACAGCTTAGGCTACCTGTTGCTCCGCCTCACTTCCTTTCGTCAATTTAGCTTCCGTTTGCCAAAAGAAATCACGGCAATCAAATTGTTGAGTTTTCTTTTCTTTTCTCACTCCACTTCAGCGAGATTTCTGGAGAACCGAAGAAATAACCGTGACTTGACCTAGTCTGCTGGTGAAAGTCCTCAAATGTGCTATCAACTGCAATCATCAACCTACATACGAAATGGCCATCGAAATTATACCTGAAATTTCCATTGCCATAGGTTAGTGATAAAACTTTTGGCTTTCTTGTTCATTTATCGTGTCCTGTCTGCTTTCCTGGACTTGCATTTTACTTGAAACTGACCACTTCCACTTCCCTATTCTTAAACAGATCGAGGAGGAACGTGAGTCATTCGTCCCATCTTTCTCACTCAATAAAGGTAACATTACTGACTCACCATTCTTGCAGCTTCACCGATGTGTGCGCTTCTATTCCTGGTCGTCCAAACTTGATCCTCAAGGTCTTGTCTGTAGACGCTGCATATCCTGATGCTCCAACTGAAGGTATCCGTAGAGTTCTGGAGCACGTCGTGGGACCTATTCCTCGTGGGCAGCTACTAGATGTGTCGATGGTCAAGTCCATCAGAATGGGAACTACAGTAGGTCACCGATCTTTATTAAATCCACCCTTTTCTCTCAGCTAACTCAACCCTACTCGATCGCCTGCTCCGAAGGTTGCTACGAATGCCCTTCTCGAGCGTAAAGGCGAGAGAACCGCGTTCGTCGTGACCAAAGGTTTCAAAGACATCTTGCACATCGGCAATCAAAGCAGGTGAGCTCAGCAAGAATCATCAACTGGTTTGTATGGATAATTTGAACTGACCGGCTCTTATGTTGCTTCGCATCAGACCAAACCTGTTTGATCTATCGGTGAAGAGACCGGGGATGCTCTACGAGGAGGTCCTTGAGGTAGAAGAACGTATCCTTCTCGCTGATGTGTACCAGAAAGAAGGCCTAGAAGTGTTCGATGGTCTTTCCAACGAGAAATTTCAAATCGAAATAAAGCCAGGTTAGTACCGCGAAACGCAGTAATGACACCGATTGTTCTGTGCTTACGGGGTTACACTTCAATCAGATCTCGTCAAAGTTAGAAACGACCTTGAAGTGCTCTACCACAAAGGATACCGATCACTTGCAATCTCGTTCCTTCACTCCTACACTTTCCAAGATCACGAAATCGCGGTCGGTCAACTTGCTGAGGAAATTGGCTTTACTCACATCTCTCTGTCGTCAAAGCTCTCACCGATGGTCAGAATTGTTCCTAGAGCTGGATCTGCTACAGCAGATGCGTATCTCACTCCGGAGTTGAAGCGATACCTTGCTGGGTAAGTTGATCAGACGAGCCTCATCTCTGCTTTAGAAACTCATCATACTCCATTGTCTCCAACAGATTCCAAAAAAGTTTCTCCAACCTGCGTCCTGGTATGATCCAATTCATGCAATCTGACGGTGGTCTCGTCGATGCAGAGTCATTCTCTGGTTTGCGAGCTATTCTTAGTGGTATATCTTTGTCGCTACTCGCACATTTTGTCACTCGAGCTAACAAACCGTTCATACTCAGGTCCAGCGGGAGGTGTTGTCGGAATCGCGCGAACTTGTTATGACACTGATGAAAAGGTGAAGTCCTTGACACTTGCTCTATCATCACAATGTACTAAAGATCTATCTTCTTTTTCTTGACACAGGTGGCTATTCTGGGATTTGATATGGGAGGAACTTCGTGAGTTGGAATGCGCGAAATACTCACTAGCTGCTCCCCGTTCTTAATTTTTTCTTCTAAACATCAGCACCGATGTATCGAGGTTCGATGGACATTTCGAGCACGTCATGGAGAGTACCACTGCTGGCGTCTCCATCCAAAGTCCTCAGCTGGATATCAACACAGTTGCTGCTGGTGGTGGTGTAAGTGTACTGTCTTTAATTGTTATGCGGAAATGTATGCTGATCTGGTTCCTGTTCGTCAGTCTATTCTTTCCTGGACAAACGGTCTCTTCAAAGTCGGGCCAGAATCTGCCGGTGCCTCTCCTGGACCAGCTTGTTATCGAAAAGGTGGTCCTCTGACCGTCACAGATGCCAACCTCCTTCTTGGTAGACTGTTGGTGAGTACCATGAATGAGATTTCTTCCCGGTTTGTGATCTGACTTCCGAATTGTCGGGAACAGCCCCAATACTTCCCACACATCTTTGGTCCAAATGAAGATCAACCTCTGGATCTTAAAATTGTCCAAACTAAGTTCCAAGAACTTGCTCAGGTGGTCTACAAGGATACTGGTGTGCTGAAGTCGTCTGAAGATTTGGCGTTTGGTTTTTTGCAAATCGCGACAGAAGCCATGGTAAGTCTCTCCAATGTGCTGATACTGATGGTCTTTCAGTAGTGAATTCAACGGTCTTTATTCGCAGTGTAATCCTATCCGTGCTCTCAGTGAAGGGAAAGGGCACGAGGCCTCCGGACATCATCTTGCATCGTTCGGGGGTGCTGGTGGTCAATCTGCGTGTGACGTCGCCAAGTCACTCGGAATCACCCGAGTTGTGATTCATAAGGCATCTGCTATTCTCTCTGCTTTCGGGATTGCAAAGGCTGATGTCGTTCACGAAGCTCAAACGTCCTACTCAACCATCTTCAACTCTGAAACATCTCTATCAACCAGCACTGCCCTATCCGATCTTGAAACAGCTGCAATCAAGGAAATGCTAGAAAAGGGATACTCATTCAAGTCTCTCTCCTCAACTCGGTTCTGCAACATGAGATATCAAGGAGCCGACGCTAGCTTGATGATTCCTCAACCCCTCGACGGCGACTTCGCTCAAGCTTTCAAGATAAAGCATCATCAAGACTATGGGTTCTCACTTACGGATAGAGAAGTCCAGGTAGATGATCTTCGTGTCCGAGTCGTTGCCTCAAGTGATGACCCTGCAGCATCAGCCCAGCAGAAATCGATCTCCAATCAGCTTGCCGCAGCTCAGGCGCTCAGTCTCAAAGCAAAGCCTACCGCCATCACCAAAGCCTGCTTTGAGTCGATTGGATGGGCTGAAACTCCAATTTTCCGAATAGACAGCGAGCTGGCGGTCGGTTCCTGCATCACTGGTCCAGCTATTGTCATGGACAACACTCAAACTATCATTGTTTCTCCTGGCGCTACAGCTGCGATCCTAGAGGAGCATGTTGTTATTACGATGCCAAAGGATGAAGAAAAGGTAGAGTCTGAGCTTAAAGTTGATCCTGTTACCGTGAGTATTAGTCGTCTGTTCGTCACTCTTGCCTCGAGCTGACTTGCTTCTTTGGCTTGACAGCTTTCACTCTTTGGACAGAGGTTCATGGCGATCGCTGACGAGATGGGGTATGTACTACATTCTCTTCAGATTATAGAGAGTTTTTGTTTAGTCTATTCTTCTTTCCTTCTAGACGTGTGCTGCAGAAGACTGCAATTTCCGTCAACATCAAAGAACGTCTCGATTTCTCTTGTGCTCTGTTCAGCGCGGAAGGAAACCTGGTAGCTAATGCTCCTCACGTTCCTGCCATGTTGGGAAGTATGGGAATGGCAGTCCAGTGGCAACACAAGCACTGGTTGGGCAAACTGGTTGAGGGAGATGTTTTGGTCTCAAATCATCCTATCGCTGGTGAGTTCTTGTCGCAACATCTATTTAGTTATCTCTTAATGAATAACCCTTTCTGCTCAGGGGGAGTCCATCTCCCAGATATGACCGTGGTCGTCCCTGTGTTCTTCGAAGGAAAGATCATTTTTTACGTCGCGTCCAGAGGACACCATGCCGATGTCGGCGGAATTCTCCCTGGATCAATGCCTCCCATGTCAAAGACGATCTTTGAAGAAGGTGCCTCGATACTCACCTTCAAAATGCTTGCGGCTGGAAAATTTGACGAAGCAGGTCTCACGAAACTTCTTGTTGATGAGCCAGCTTCTTTCCCAGGTGGTAGTGGAACTAGAACTCTCAGAGACAACATCTCCGATCTCCAGGCTCAGATGAGCGCTTGTCTTCGAGGGGTCAACTTGGTCAAGAACCTCATCAACAAGTACTCTCTGGATGTCGTGATGATGTACATGTATGCTATTCAAACCACAGCTGAATCTGCTGTTCGCACTCTTCTCAAAGGGTTCAGTAAAGAACATGAAGGCCGATCTCTAATTGCTCAAGATCGAATGGTAAGTTGGTTGTCTTTGTCAACTGCCTCTCATATGATCACACAGGCTGACCTTTGACCTTGTATTTGGTCCCCAGGACGATGGCACTCCAATCAACCTGAAAATTGACATCGACCCAGCAACTGGAGACGCAACGTTTGATTTCAGTGGTACTGGTCCTGAAGTCTACGGAAACTGGAACGCACCAGCCGCCATCGTCAACTCGTCCATCATCTACGCTCTTCGATGTCTCTTGAACTCTGATATCCCTTTGAACCAAGGTAGGCTCAAATATCGATTTAAAGATTTCTCACTTTTGATATCAGCTACTCATCGCTTCAATGTGTAGGCTGTTTGAACCCCATCAAGATAATCATCCCAGAAGGCTGTTTCCTCAAGGTACGTTGACTGAAGGTTCGAAAGTCATTCTCCGCTTATTGAATGCTCTCTCTATCATTCAACAGCCAAGTCCAAATGCTGCAGTTTGTGGAGGAAACGTCTTGACCTCGCAACGAGTAACGGACGTCGTCTTCAAAGCGTTCCAGAGTTGTGGTGCTTCTCAAGGTAGGCGATAAATTGTCTTTAAATTCAGCGCCATTATTTATCAGTTTCCTTCTTCCCACGTAGGATGCATGAACAACCTCACTTTTGGATGGGATACAGAGCCTTCGATAAATAGCGAGGCTCCAACGAGTATGGGAGTATACGAAACCATCTGGTGAGTTTCTTCTCTAATAATTTTTCTTTGTCTTGACACGTGAGGGTTGACAGAGCTATTTTTTCTTAAGTGGAGGAGCTGGTGCTGGTCCAAGCTGGCACGGTACCTCAGGTGTTCACACAAATATGGTACGTTCCACCTCCGAGACTCAACTTGCGAAATAATTTGGACTCTAACGCAGAGGTTCTTGTTCAGACCAACACTCGAATTACCGACGTTGAAGTATTTGAGCGTCGCTACCCAGTCAAGATCAGACGGTTCGAGCTGCGTGAAGGCTCTGGTGGAAACGGTCGACACCGAGGAGGCGATGGTGTTGTTCGAGAGCTCGAATTCCGACGAGAAGTCCTCTGCTCGATATTGAGTGAGAGACGAGTTTATAGACCATGGGGTATGGCTGGTGGAGAAGATGGCCAGCTTGGTATGAACCTTTGGGCTTCAACTGATGCCGATGGAAATGAGAGGATTGTAAGTCTGGGAGGTAAGAACACGGTGCCAATGAAGGCAGGCGATCGCATTGTCATCATGACTCGTAAGTCAATTCCTTCGTTCCGAGATCAGAACCTTATGGCTGATCTGAGTCTTCATTTCTTAGCGGGCGGTGGTGGGTATGGACCTGTTGGTGAGGACGAATCATTGAGCACTGCAGAAGACTTATTCCCTGTCGGTAATGGTTCTTTCGCCGAACGAACTGCCCTGCAGCATAGCAACTAGATTGTACCTTATTTCTCCACGGTTGCTGTACTTTCCTATTTATGACTTAGTTATCGTTCGTTACATGATCGAAAGTTTCTCCTTGCGATGTCACACCTTCTATCATCTTAAGGTTCCCATTCACCAATAGGAGCGAGATTATGTGTTTCTCTTTGAATTGTCTGTTCTCAAACGTCTGAGATTCGAGTTATCTACTTTCTGATCACACCTCGGCTCATTACTCGGACTTTGTCCTGCTGTTTACGTTTGTATCGCACGGACTTATTCACTATTTGAGCAACCCTCACATCTGGTACAGCAGTCAATTTACTCTTTTTTAGAAGCTTCAACCTTTGGGCAAGAGAGGAAGAAAATTTGCTATTCAGATCTGACCTTTTCAGCCGTGCGACAGCTCGTTTTGCCCGTTGGGTATCTAGATTTTCCTCGTGCTTCAGTCACCTCACCACCATTTCCCTCATCATAGCAAGGTGTAGCACAACTTTTCTATAGAAGACAGCAGAAAATCGGGCTGTGGCTGAAATCCACCAGACTTTTTGCCCTCGCCGCTGCATCAAACTGGCGTGTCACTCAACGAATCCACTCTCGACCCTTTCATCACCTTAATAATCTGTAAGTGAAAACCTGCGCACTATCAGTTGACGAGATTGAAGCTCTGGGCAGATCCGAGAGTCCTCTTGGAATATTTGACGTTTAGCTGGAGAAAGAGGAGTCGAGCGGAATGTGCTGGAGCGACGAGCGTCATATGCGACTCGGCGGTGGTCATCCCTCGATGAATACAAGCAGACATTAAAATGGGATGGTCAGCATTCTGGATGGCACCAGCATTATCGCTAGGTTCAAACAGAGGGAGGTCTGAGGGCACAGGGCTCGCTGGATTGGACCACTTGAGAAATGATGGCTGACTCTGTTCTGTGAACCCCCTTTGAAACCTCGTTCGATCCACAATATCATTAGAGTGAGTAGGATGTCATTGGTGTCTGGCCGGTGCTCTGTGCTAACCTGCGTCCTGTAACGTCAGAAACCCCCAACCTTGGAGACAGGATGGCCACCCCAGAATACGATTACCTCTTCAAGCTGCTGCTCATTGGTGATTCAGGTGTAGGAAAGTCATGTCTACTCCTCAGATTTGCCGATGATACCTACACTGAGTCATACATCTCCACCATTGGTGTAAGTCCAACCCCTTCACCCATCGTTTCTTCGATACATTCCTCCCCTCTGAAGATAAGCGCGAGATGAGAGAAGTTTTGTTTCACAGATTAGAGGAATACAGTACTCAGACTGTCCTTCTCTTCTGCTCTCATGCTGTTCTCAAGCTTTTCATAGAGGGAATTTTCCGAATCCAAAAGAATCGAAGGGCTGACGTTGGATCTCTTCTCTCTTTTTCCCAACCGTTGTTCGCGACAGGTCGATTTCAAAATCCGTACCATCGAACTAGAAGGTAAAACCGTCAAGCTCCAGATCTGGGACACTGCTGGTGAGTGAGCTCTTCCCCAATAAGAAGGCAACCCCTGTGTCGTTCGGACTGCCGAGGCGGGTCAAGTGTGCGGTGAGTGCTTTTGTCGTTTGCTGAACCTTCGCCGTTTCTTTTGTGTGATGTTGCAGGTCAAGAACGATTCAGAACCATCACCTCATCTTATTACCGTGGTGCTCACGGTATCATTGTTGTCTACGACGTAACTGACAATGGTACGTTCTATCCGTAAAAAAGTCATGCCCGACTGCCAAAAAGCACGCGTGGAAAAAAATGGCTGTGCTGACGTTGATTCTTTTCGTGCTGCACAATTTCTGTGGACCATAGACACTTTCACCAATGTCAAGCAATGGTTACAAGAAATTGATAGATACGCGGTGGAAGGCGTCAACAAGCTTTTGGTAGGAAACAAGAACGATCTTGTCTCCAAGAAGGTTGTTGAGTATGCAAGCGCGAAGGTCAGTATCCTTCTCGTCATACCCTTTCTCTCAACTTTGATAGATCTAACACTGTGAATCTTATTGGTGGTTCGGTGATTTCTTAGGAGTTCGCCGAAGGTCTTTCTATTCCTTTCTTGGAGACTTCTGCAAAGGAGGCGACCAACGTCGAACAGGCTTTCTTGACCATGGCTAAACAGATCAAAGACCGGTTGGTTTTGAAATTCCTTTCTTTTCCCACTGAGGACTCTTGAAGCTCTTACCTGTGGACAACCTCCGACTGACACCCTTGTGTTGGGCACTGTTTTGTTTTTTCAGCATGGGATCAACCTCAATCCCAACTGGTCCAGGTGGAAAAGCATCTCTCAAAGTTCAACCCGGCCAGAACGTTACCTCAACCGCCGGTGGATGTTGTTAAACACCTCCCACACTCACCACACAACGAACCCAACTTCTCCTTGCACGTCAATATCCATTTCCTACCGTCATTGTGTGTTCGCTTATGTATGGTGCTGAGTTAGATCTATGAGGTCGTATGTGACTTTCGGTTCAGAAGCTTCGATTGTGGCTAGTCTTGTAGACTATTCGCCCACTCCCTCCCTCCCCCTCAAATCCAGTAACACTTTCCTCCCTGGCTACTCTTTGCTTTCCCTCTCATACTTCTTCTTCCTTTAGTATATTTCACGCGCTTTTCTTCTTTTTTTTATACCGCTTTCTCTCATGAACCTCATGTTTTAACCCTCTTTTCAAGGTCGCAAGCTCCAACCGCCATCAGTCGTGTAGCCATCAATCGTGTGCCACGAGTTGGTTCACATGTTGCGCAGAAAACCCAAGAAAAGTATTGCTCACAACCATGCAAGAGGCAACTGAAGCAACTGAAGAAGTCAAGAAATCCATCTATACGATCTCTGTCTGATCTCCTTTTAAGCCCGCTACTACCACTTCCTAAATCAGCGTTTTTATTGTCGTTAAGTTAAATGGTGGTTTAGAATGGCTTGTCGGATTCTGGGGTCTGGTCAACGAAGTGTTCACCGATCTGGGAGAATGCGCGAATCGAAGGCCGGAGGTTAGTAACGAGAGGCACAGAGAGGGAAGGACGAGAAGAACATACGAATGGAAGCTTCGAGTGGACATCGTTCTGTAGATGAGAGAAAAGAGTGAGGAGTGGGATGGTTAGTTCAGGAATACAAGAGTAAAGAGTTGAGAGGATTTGAAGGTGAGATTCCACCGCAAGAGTCCAATGCTGCTCCACCACCAAGCCACACCAGGCTATAGCCCAAATGTGCCTGGTGATCAGTCAGTCCAGCCTGGCTGCCCTCCGATTCGAACAATATCGCTGCCACTCCAATAACGACCATTCGTCCTCCTGCCTCTGCCTCTGACGTTTCCAATCGACCAATTCCTTTTCCTCCTTCGACTTCCCGCGTCCCACCAAACCCTCCCAACAACAAAATCAGTATACTCACTTGGAATCTTGGGATCTCAGAGGCGAACATGGCGACGAAGGCTCCAGCAGCTCCGCCCCAGAAGACCCAGGTGGTAGAGTACTTTCTGAGCAACCTGTTGCGAAAAGAATCAGTATTCCCCTAACTTCCTTCGGTCCTTCAAATTCCATCTATTGGCAACACGTACTCGAAGCTATTGCAGAAAGAAGTAGATAAATGGTTAATCACCAGTCGATTTTCCCATTTGGCGTCGAAAAATCGCACGTCGACTGTCTCGTAGAATGAAAGGGTTACTCACTTTCTCACAGCTGGGAAATTAGTCTGGAGGTGGAATCTTCCAGGTAACGCTCGGATAAATGCTGGACTCATGGCTGCTGTCGAGTGACTTTTGACGGGTTAGGTACAGGTACAGTATACAGACGGCAGCGCTGAAGTTTCGTCGCCCTGCGATTCGCTGAGGACGCTCTCGGCACCCGATTGGGAAGAGATTTTGTGTCTGGCGCAGCGGCGAGGGATGAAAGCAGAGCTTGCGATGTATATCAAGTGCAAAAACAAGCGATAATATAGAAGACTAAGTCCACCAGAGATACATTATGTTGCAGTCTCCTATCAGAGAGACGGTCCGTTGCGCCTACTTATCAAGTGTCAGACTTCATCGCTACTTCTCAGATTGCTACCGATGTGGCAGTCTTCCTATTTACTATAGACACCACTGCCCCTTCTGTCAAGACTCACGTGTGTCGAGCTCCGTTGGAGAGAGAACCCCAACAACTTTCCAGCCAACAGGTCCAGCGAGCAGCAGAGCGAGCTGCTGTTGCCAGAGAACCGACGACAACATGGCGTATGAGCAAGTCTACTGATCTTCAGCTTCACAGAAATGGTGGGAGCCGGAGGCAGGAAAGGATTTGAGTGCAGATCTTAAGTGTAGATGGTGGCGTGTCATTGAGGAGCAACGAAATTCGCAGCTTTTTTTCACCTCAAGCAGAGTGGTAGATTTTTCATGAGTTCTTATTTCTTTCGTCCTAGGAAGACATTTGTTGCGATTTACAAGGAGCACATGTGCGATACAGTTTCAAAACTACACTTCGAGAATTGGCAAGAAAGTTTGAGCCCCTGGACGAGTTTAAGATAAACTCAAGCTACACAACGGAAGAAGCCTTTAGTAAACGTAAACAAAGCTAGTTGAGGTTGGCAAAGGAGGAGAAAGATTGAATGTCAGTCCGTCATCACCAGCTCATACAGAGGGTCGAGAGCAAATCTCACTTGATGTTCTGCTTGTCAGTCAAGTCTGCAAATGCAGTTTCATTCTCTTGGGCTGCTGTCTGTACTGGCTGGGCATCGCGAATCTTCTGCTTCTTCCTGTTCTCTATGATGAAAACAAAACGGAACAGAGCCAAGACGGCGAACTCGAGACAATTGCAGACGAGGATAGAACCGATGCCTTCGTGATAAGTGGGAGACTGTGAACTTTTCCAAAAGAAGGGTCCAGCGATGTCTGGGTCCCCAACTCATCAGTCAATGCGACAGAAAAAGAAAAAGAAAAAGCATTGCCTGTAAACTTACTACCAACACAGGCGCCGAACCAGATCACACCCGACATGAGCATCTTCTTCGTTTGTCCGCCAGTGTTAGAAGTGATCAGAGAGACAGCAATGACAAAACTAGCCTGGTAACTTGAGGTTAAGTAGCTGTTGAGAAGTTCAGTTAGCAAGTATTTTGGCGGTTTGTAGAAATGTCTACTTACTAGCAAATTAATCTACCGACATAGGCCTTCTGAGGTGCAAGCAGGAATCCAAGACATCCGGCAATGGTTGGAAGCATAAATCTACATCGAAAGTTTTGGTCAGAACAAACGTCGATTCATTAAAGTTGCATGCGCGACTTACAGCATACAGACTATTGTTCTTGAGTTTTTTGGAAGTCTCTCATTTACCCAAGCTCCTCCCAAAATCCAAAGAACTACGATCACTCCTATATAAACGAAGAGGAAGTAGTCAGTGACTAGCACCTTCCCCACGAAGTCCTGGGAGATTGGCTGACCTTGGGGAATGCCGAGCAACGAAGTATGCAAAGTGTCAAAACCTAGCCCTTGAATTACCAAAGTACTAAACTAAAGGACATCAGAAGAGTCTTAGGTCAGCTGCGCTTCCCAACCTTGCGGGGGATGAAAAGATTCTGTAGCACCGGGACCGAAACTATGGCACTAAGCAAGAGTCAAATCATCTGACTGATGTGGTACTTACATTAGAAATGCCACCATTTGGAATGTTAGCCACAAATCTATACAAGCAGGCAAACACAATCAGTAAAGATCCCGAATGCGCAAAGGAGTATCTGCAGCTACCCAAGGAAGAAGAACATGAAGCTCTTGTAATCCGTGAAAAACTCGATCACTTGGTCTTTCTTAATCATTCTGTTCTCTACACCAGTCTGATTTCTCCTAAGTCTAGCGATGACCATAAGTTTTTCGTCGTGGGTGAGCCATCGGTTGGTTGCAGGCGAATTGGGGAGGAAGAGCAGAAGAACAATTCCCCAGAAGGTACAGACAGCACCGACAATCAGAAATTCGTATCTCCATGATTGCAAACTTCCTTTGATTTGACCGATTCCATACCCGATAAGGCTGAACAGAACAACAGAACGCATGTCAAAGTCAATATCAAAACAAAGACTTGTCAAGGGGACTTACCCTCCTCCAGCGACGCCAAACCCATTAAAGCAGTACCATGCAGCAATTCTAGATGGTTGCTCTTCTCTAGTATAATACATGGTTGTCATCCTGGGGTCAAAAAGCGGGTGTGAGTGGTCACTTAATAACACTCATTCACCCAATTCCCCCATTTTCTCTCCTGTCTTTCACACGCTCCTTCATTTGACTAGAAGTAGTTTTAGGCTTACAACATGAAGGCAGGGTCAGCTATTGCCTCTGCAGCGCCGGAAATCACTCTCAAAGCCGCTACTGCAGCGAAGTTTTGAGCAGCAGCTTGCGCCATCAAGAAAATTCCCCAAAGCATTATATTTCCGGCAAGGTAGTAGGCTGGTGGAGACTTCTGCATCAAAAGATTTGAGGGCAAAGCAAATGCCAGCCATCCGAAGTAGAAGATACTGCAGAAATGAGGAGCCATGTCAGAATTCAAGATAACGACCGTCTGGCAAACAAGTATTGAAGCTGCCCGTTCTCTCTGCAACACCCGCTCCGTGCTATACATAGCTAGATCTTCTACTTCCTTAGTAGGCTAGATTGTCGAAAAAGAAGAGCTTGTGCTGCAGACGGAGATGAAGAAGGTAAATTTACCTGGAGAGCCAAGAATAATCAGCGCCCACTAGCTTGAGATCCTTCTTTATACCGAAGATAGCAGCATAAGATAGGGTAGTCTGTTCACCTATACGTCAGTCTTGCCTCTTTATCTGGAAATAGATAGAGTCTTCCTCACCTTGTCGACATACTGTGAGACAATGAGAAGAAATTTGTCAGCGACAACACACACGCGAGTGGGGAAAGACGCGTCGCTAGAAAATGGTCGACTCACGTAGAAGAAGTAGCAGATTCCCAGCAGCGGAATGAGTCTCAAATCAATCTTTCTAGTGTACAAATAGAAACTTGTTTAGAGATTCTGAGAGATAAGGTGGAGTCGAACAACAGGGTTGTGATACTAGCCTCTTGAGTTTCCTCTCCTTTTCTGGGTCAATAGATCCTTCAGTACCGTACTTCTCCAAAGCTTCAGCGTAAAGATCAGCGTGTTGTTGTTGGATCGCTCTAGCACTTCCAGAAGCGGGAGCTTCTACTCCCAAGTCTTCGAGGTGAAGAGCTTCCGCCTTTTCGAACGACCCTTTGGCTGACATCTTTGGATTTGTGGGGGTTCGTTGATCGGTGAGGGAAAGAACACGGGGCTCCCTTGCCCAGCTTTCCTCTTTTTATTTAGTTGGTCACGCCTTCATTAACCGGCTTCTTTGCGGACAAAAGGAAGTGATGGTTGGAAGGACGGCCCGCTTTCCATGACTTCAAAGCTGAAATAGTCTCAAATCAGACAACACCTGTGAAGGTAGAAGACGTCTCTCACGACGACTCACAGTAGTATTCAGTTTATTAGAAACTGAAAGCATGGGGGGGAGGCAAGGAAAATAAACAAGAGAGAATTTGATGTTTATTGTAAGTGGCGACGGTGGACCGGATGGTCCGTCAGTTGGGTTCTTAGAGTGCTCCCTTTCCCACTGAAGATAGCACCGTGTCAAGTATGTCAAGTGATGAGTTTTTATCTCTTTTACCAGAGCTTGTAGGTGTCCAAGCTGTCCAAAATCTGCTTGCAGCCGAAGAGAATTTCATTCAAGCAAGACTTCCATTCATTATGACGGTCTGCCCTGGCATCTTTTATGAATAGATTGCGAAGTGATATGGTTTTTCCAATGATCCTGTGTACTCGATGTCAGGCACGTTCAGTCATCTGTTGTCGGCAGTCTTGTCAGATCTCTTAAAACGCGGATATGTCCATTCTGTGAGACGTGACGGGCTTCAGCCTCAATGTGCCAGTAATATCTCTGGCCATTCAAGACCGAACTCCGACCTTTAGTTTTCGCTCTGGAAAAGCTATATCGCTGCTGGTTGGAGTTATACTGTGTTTGATGATCGCAGCAACACAGCCCTCCATCTTCAGCAACGTACTTAACTCGCGCTCTACAAGATACTCGGTAATAATTCATCTACAGACCAAGCAACACTTCATCAACAACGGTAAGCGTCCAATGATCGAGAAGACTTCTCACCCAGCGTCACCATACACCTTTTCTGAAGACTGTAATTGCGTAGATCAATCCAGAAAATGGTGAAAACAATGCCCAATCTCTCTTACCCCAAAGACAAGAAGAAATTTTATTCTCCTAGCTTCACGTCGTCTGTAACAGTTTCCAAAGAAGTTCTTGAGAAGCCATTGGGAGCCATGATCAATTGGATCATGAAAAAGGGAGGGGTAGTCGGGGCGATGCCAGCCAACAGAGGGGTTAGACTATTGGACTGGTCATATTTGGTTCTCTCTAGGGATGAGTTTGCTTCAAATCCCTGCAGGAGGCTCTGCAAATGGCGAGACGTCTCTTTAAACGGCTGTTGAAGTACCCAGACGATCGCTTCGATTTCTGAGTGGAAGGAACCACCTACTGCGGATTCCGGCGCAACCTCTTTCAACCTCAAAGAGGAAGAGTGGATTCGAATGTCGGATGAAGGATGGAAATTCCTAGTTAATGGAAAAATGGATCGGCCGATGTTGCTGATGGTGAAGGTGCAGTCGAACTTTTGGTTGTGACTAAAGCGCGAACAGCAGCTGTGCTGTGTGGTCTTTCGTAATAAGGCTGGTCTTAGCAAGAGGAACAACACTGCATTAAACCTAGTAAGACTTTTTTTTTTACAGTTCATCTCTCTTTCTCTCCTCTTCCTGGGTTGGAGCAGCCTCCGCCTGTTCCTGCTTCTCCTCAACAACTGGAACCTCGGCCACTGCTTCTGGAGCGGGCTCCTCAGTCATCGTTGCACCAGAAACCTCTTCTTCCTTGATTTCTTCAAGTTTGGCAGCAGCCTCCTCAGCCGCCAGCTCTGCAGCTTCGCGTTCCTCCTCAGCCTCTCTTGCCTTCCTCTTGGCCTCTCTCTTGGCTCTTCGTTCATTCTCACGCTTCTCTTCCTCAGCCCACAGAAGTTCCTGTTTGGCTCGTTCTTCGGACTTCTTCAGCTGAGACGCGTTTGGTGCGGGTGGACCTGATGGGACTGCTTTTGGTGTTGACGCTGATTCAGATGATGACGGAGAAACTCCAGTAATCTCGCTCAAGAACTTGAGCAAAGGTTCAAACTTCATCTGTCCATCGTATTGTTCCATTTTGGCTGCTTCTTCTGGGTCTAAGGCGGCAGCATCGTTTCTCCAAATACCGATTCGAGCCTTTTCGGCGTCACCTTCGAATCCGAGAGCGGGGCGTACCGCGTTGTCGGCATCACGAAGGAAACCAAATGTGATTGATGTGAATCGAGCTGCAAGGGTCTTCCAGAGAAGCGGAATTGATGATGATTTTGGGTGAAGGAGGAGAACATGAGGATTCGATGGATTCTGTAGGAGCAGTCACAGCAGGAGAAGGAAATGTTGGTATGAATTACAAATTCTGAGAGAGTAACCAGACTATTTTCGACAACAACGGAGCCAACAGTTTCGTTTGTTGAGCGCTACTCACCTTAGTCAAGAAAGTTATGACCTCTGTCATTCCATCCTCCTTACTAACACCACCTTTTGCAGGGCTCTTCAACTTCGTGACACCACTCTCTGGGACCAATCCAGCAGCGTACTGGACAATAGCACCTGATTTACGTTCGCCTTGGTAGTCCCTGGGTGGCGAAGCTGCTCCTCGTGGGAATGCTTTGACGGTCGGGAACCCTTGGACGCCGTAAGAACCACAGAGAGGCTTGTTCTGATCTATTTACGTCAGGAACGGGAAGATGCACGGTAGAAGAAGTCAACTCCAGTGCTTGGTCATCAGGGCAGGGAAGTTTCGTTCGACTCACCATCGTCACAGTCGACAGCATAGAATGGGATCAGTGGGTCAAGAGATGAAGCTGCCTTTTTGAATTCAGGCGCAAGAGTCTTACAGTGTCCACACCTGGAAAGAGAAAGAATTCAGGTCAGCGAGCGAACGCGACAGAATTCTAGGAAATGGATATTGCTCACCAAGGAGCGACGAAAGCGACCATGGCAACAGTCTGGGGAGATCAAACGATGGAAACGATAGGTTAGAAGATCAGATCTGACAGGTTACAATGAAATTGGCCATGGGAAGTGTATTAATCACATTTGACGCCAGGACTTTCTTCAATTCTTTGGCGTTGACATTTTTGACAGGAGCTTCGTAGAATCCAGCAGAGACCAACGAAGGTAAGAAGCAGAGAACAACAGGGAAAAGTGAGAGCTTGCTATACAGCATCGCTCGAGAGATGTATTGTTGGAATTAAGGTTGATGTGGATGGAGAGGTCCTGCCAGCTCAGCAAGTTCAAGCGCCGCCTGAGAATCTTGCCGGTCAAGCTTGCTCGGTCGCGCTTCGAAGAAATCCAGGATAACAGCAATACTCTGAGTTAAATAGGAGAAAGGTGTAATTGTAGTACAACGTAATGATGGATAGTAGTAACATGATACAGCGCAGGTGAAAGGGCAATGGCGATGGTTTCATGAGCCAGCGATCTCGAAACACAGCACGATAAATAGCCAGAGCAGGTTGGAGATAGCGGCTGTTCCAGAATAGAGAGCAAGGAAGGTAGCAATGAGCATCCCCAGATAGTACCACCACCCTGCGAGAGGACAAGAATTAAACATCGGTCACATAGAGATACAACCGATCTTCGCTTGTGCTCTCGTTGGAACTCACGCCTTTTGGGATCTCCAGGTTCATTCTGATCATGAACAAGAACTTGTGAGGTAGTTCCACCCCAATCAGCGACTTCTCCTACCCTTCAGGCTCGACGATTGAGTCCCACCCTTCGTTGTTGTTGTCGGCGTGGGTCCTGAAGACACCTGGAAGTCGATTTGTTCGTCTGCATATAGGTGGATATCTCTGAAGTATCGACGAGCCATTCCTAGCGCCTGATATTTATGGCAGTCAGTAATCACTTCAGTGTGCCCTTCGTTTCATCGATATTCTCAGCCCAATGGGTGGCGACAATCGATTTGAGGGGAGCGACGTATTTCTAGTGAACCTGTGCTCGAACCAGATTTCACCCTCCATCAACTTATACCGCCTTGTTGAAAGGCAAAAGCTGGATTAAATACAGTTGCTCCAATAGCATTTCAGCTTATTCTACCCTCGTTACTTCAATCAGGAGGAAGGATGCTGCCGACCTACCAGAAAATCGCCCAGGAGGATCCAGAGGCAGGCTTCATTGGAAACCAAGACCATAGCTACCCACCTCGTCCCTATGGCCTTCTAGCTACTGGTACCAGAATGATGACTTGGGTAAGCACATTCGCTCATGTACATTTTGAAGGGACTTGCGTGAAAGCTGCTATATTTTGGAGAGAGAATTGTCCTTCCTTCAAACGAATAGATTAATGAAAATTGAAACTAACTTTTACTCCGTTTCTATGTCAATAGGTCTTTGAGCCTGTCTATCCCGTTAAAGGTAAACGAGAACGAATTGTCGGTGTCATGCCATCGTCGCGCGAGGTATATCGGTCCCTACTTTCTTCGTCACCTTGGCCCTTTCTTACGGATTTGACTTGCAATATCCACTTCCACGGAATTAAATGCTTGTGCGTCTACAGGAAGCGCTCGATATGTCTCGACAGAACTTCGACGTCTTGGAAGATTACGACGATAGCAGACTAGAATTCTTTATCTCATCAAGCGGACCAGCTTCGAATCCAGCAAGTGGCCAGGTTGGAGTAGTGGGATCCTTTATCCAGGGCGAAAACTGGGCTAGGATGACGCCATTGAGCTGGTCCTATATTGGATCAAATCCACCTGAGAGCATGCTGGTCAGCGTCAAAGATGCCCCTGGTGACGAAAGAAGAAGTAAGTCATTTCTTTGTCGTACTTTCCTTATAGTAGGTTTTTTTTTTTTGGAAAGTTCGTTGATCCAATATCTTCTCCTCAGGAATTTTGAATGCTCTTCGAATCATCGTCTTGGTTCTCCTGGGCTTCTTTGGCTCATTCGCAGCTTTAGTTTGCTTGATCGCGTTTATCGTGTGGATTACTGGCGCCTGAACAAGTGGATTACACATTTATATGGATCTGGTGGTCCTTGTCCCGTTTGTGACTTGATCGGACACTTCTTATGTATCTTTTAGCTCTGATTGTATTCTTATGTGACGATTGATGCACTTTCCTACGACTCAGCTGGACTGGAGATGAGAAGTGTAAAGGCTCCAACAACAACACTTCAAGTAGAATTTTGATTTGAATAGCAGAAGAACACCATTTAGAGTGTTTTGTCTTAGTCCTGTGAGATGTTGGCGTTGAAAACCGCCCCGACTCAAGGGTGTAGCTGACTATGAGTGCAGCAGCTTCCACCCAGATTGAAAGCCATGAACTTCTTTGCCGTTGCTCTTCCAACGACATTCATCAGGTCGATTTCACTCATCTAAATCCAACATGTCGCGAGCACGGTGAAGTTCAAACGCGACAGGTCAAGGCGTGTGGTGTGCCAGGAGAATGATATCAGCCTTTGGTCAACATTACGGTGACTTGAAGAGGCCATGTCGAGTGTTGATTCATGTTATCTGAAACTTGAGAGACTTGGATATGCTGCCGCAAACATCAGTGTATTGCTAGCTGTGAGCCTCGTGAAAAGCGCAATGATATCTTAGCACTTGTCGGATCTCGGAAGCGGCGTGCTTCCCTATCTATTTACAGAATCGAAAGAGGGGAAAGAATAGCTTGGAGTTCTCAGAAGACCTCTAACCAAGTCGTCTTCCTGCAATGTCTTCGAACCCACTACCTCAACCTCGTCGTATTGTCACTGGCCACGCAGACAACACAATTCCAGCGAACGGAGAACCCGCCGTAACGATTCAAGACACATTGCTGCCCAAGATACCTGAACTGGATGGGCAAGCCGGAAGGTGCTCGATATGGACGACGGAGTGTGTACCTACGAAGGACAATCTGTTGAGTGAGGATGCCGGAGTGAAGGTGATTCAAGGTGGGGGGTTGGTGATCCCCACTGGGGCAAACGTGAGGTTCAACGACCTCGCACCAGGAGCTGTCGTGCCAATGGTGAGCAGCAATACAAGTCGATTCTTTGCTTATAATCACTGACTGAACCCCTAAATGAAATGTACACCATTGATCATAGCACCGCACGGCCACGACCGATATCTTGGTCTGGCTCTCTGGCCAAGGTGTCCTCATCACGCCCAGTGAAGCGTACGACCCTCAGGTCCATCCTGAGGGCCCTCCTGTGGTGTCTGAGACTCCAATCAGACCAGGCGACGTGAGTGTCATTGACACAGTGGGGTTTCCAAGTTGACTTACTGAAACTACATGATTTCCTTCCTTCCATTTCCCAGGTTGTCCTCCAAAGGGGAACTTTGCACGCTTGGAAGAATCCTTCTACCACGGAATGGGCTCGCAGTGTCGTTGTTATGCTGGGCGCTGAAGAGATGAAACGTGCAGACCCAGATGGAACACCTCTTGAGGACTGCTTTATACTCCCTTCGACAGCTAGGCAATACTAGAATAATAGCACACTCCAAGGTCATTAAACACTATTCTCTTGATACTTCTGTATGTTCGAGGGGAGAAGATTTCACTGAAGAAAGTAAATGACATGGTATATCTTCAGCGCAAAGTGTGCGGTCTGATCACCAACGGCGACCCATCCCTTACTTCTTTCCCTTGATGGCGCTGAGTCCAACGCAACTATGGCTCCAGTCTGCTCTGAGATCATACCAGCTTCCTGAATTGACTTACTCCCACGTCAACGAAGCCCTCGGACTGTTTCCTTCCCTGGGAGTAAAGACCGACCAGTACAGTGAGGCCCCTTCACTTTCCTTCTCGATGGGCATAGGAGTTTCTCAATATTCAACAACGACACTGAGTTCCCTGTTTTGATCTAACCAGTCTTCAATGATGGCAGAACAGTGGTTCTTCTCTGCCAGCACGGAACAATACCAATCTCGTTTAAGGGAGCGAGGTACAACATCCCTTTGGCCATCTGGTTCCCCCTTACTTATCCACGAGAACCACCAATGGTCTTCGTTACCCCAACCAGTGGAATGCTTGTGAGACAGAGCAGAGAAGTCGACCCAAGCGGGAGGACCGTCGTGCCTTATCTGGAAGGCTGGGCTAGGAAATGGGAGGTGAGCTTCGACTGTGCAACGAGAGCTTAAGCAGAATCAATTCGCATATCGTCTCTTCTTACTCTCCTATTATTTCCAATAACAGTCCTGTGATCTCTATACTCTTCTAGGTTCATTACAAGAAACATTCTCAAGGCAGCCGCCCGTCGTAGCAAAACCGAAAACCAACGCTGACCTATCAACACCTCCTAAGCCGACCCCATCTCCAGCTGCTTTTCCTCGCCAATCATCTCCCTCATACCCTTCTTCCATATATAACAGCAGCGGAGCGCCCACAAAGCCATCACCAATACCACCGCATGAAACTCATCCCAGCTATTCGCGAGCAGGTCCACCACCGCCTGGATACCCTAGCCAGCCTCCTCCACCACCCGTTTCACAACTACCTTTGTTGTCATCTTCACCGTCACCAAGTGTGAATGCAAACAAATCCCCACCTCCCCCTCCGATTCCGCCAATGCCACATCAACCTACAGTTGGTCCGAACAACGGCAGTCCTCTCGTTCCGCCAGCGGTTTCCCCATACCAACAACAGAAATACGGCTCTCCACAACCCGATAGAAATTCTTTCTATCAGCAGCAACCCCAGTATGGATACCATTCCTCTTCGACTCCTCACCATCACCTACCTCACGATATGGGCTCCCCTCCACCACCACCCCTCCCACCAACTCCAGCGCTTCCTTTTCAAGCAGCAGCTTCTATACAAACCCCATTTGGTCCAGCTGGACCATCTCCTGCTCCGCCGCCTCTACCTCCCAACCCTGAACTTGTGCGCCTCCATTCCGACGTCCACAGCTTGCTGTCCAACACGGTCTCGTCAACACTTCAAGGTTTGGATCAGTCGAACGCTGCTCTTTCATCAATCAAAGCTGATCTGGACAGTGGGGAAGTAGCGATCGTAGACGAGACCCAGAGGTTGATCGCCGTGAGAGACGTGTGTTTGAATGTGAGGGATCGCGTGGGAAGCACTGTCCAAGAAGGAGAAAGAAGGATCTCGTTGTTGAACGAGAGAGGAGAAGTGTCAGTTGAGGAAGTGGTGTGCAGTAGTACCATCGTTTATAACCAGTGAGTCGTTTGGAATCTCGCTGTATCCCTGAACCATGGTGTGGTGCTGAGAATCCCTAACCAAATTTTACAGGCTCATCGACCTGGTCGCAGAATCAGCAGCGTTATCAGACACGCTTTATCAGCTGTCAAGGGCATTAAATGCGGAAAAGATCGATCTAGACAAGTTCCTGAGAATGAGTCGCGTGGTTGGTGCAGAAATGTTCCTCAAGCGCTGTTTAGCAGAGAAGATCCTCAACGGCGGTGCAACCCCTCCACCGTAATAGGAATGAAGCATGTGCAAATTTATGTATGAGCTATTATAAAATACTTCCTTGATACATTGAAGGGTAGGAAAGGGTGAACTTCCTGCAACTTTAGCGACAGGTGTTGTCAATGACAAAGGCAAATGACTGCTTTCATTTATGGTTCTCTCATTTCTGCAAGCCTTTTAAAATGCAAGGGAAAAATCTTTGAAAATGGGTGAGATTTCAGGTTCAGGACGCTCAAGCCGCCTCCAGTCTGCTCGCGAATCTCTGTTCAACTCCCCTCCAACTTTTTCCACAAAGTCGACAGGACCCCTCTCAACCGGACAAAGACTTCTAGCAGGCTGGGAGATACTCATTCGTCCAAGGTGAGTAGCTTTTGATTTAACAGCATGACGAGGGCATGAGAAAGGAGCAGCTGGCCAGATCGAACCGAACCAGCAGAAAACAGCGGCAGAGTGACAGAAGGCTGATAGTGCTTTACCACTCTGATTCGATTGATTCCAGATGGTTGCGAATGGAATCATGAGAAGGCTGCCGACTCTGTCGTCTCTCCTCCTGGGAATTTTTGTGGGCCTGATCTTTGCCAACGTGAGTCGCGCACCTCCCTTTTCGCTGGTGAACCGAACGCTGAATCGTTGCTCTGCTGGCCTGATAGTTCTTCAGACGAGAGGTAACGCCTCCTTTCTTAAGCTGTAGTTTATCTGTTGCTCATTTTCATCCTACTTATTTCTATAGCAGCCTGCTCCAGTGCCAGTCTGGTCTCCTGGTAAGACGGAAGCTTCTCTTGAGTCTTTCGAGGGCGGAGTCGCAGACTGACTCCTGTCCTTACCGTCCTCATCTTTACCATCACATCCATCACCTTGATATTGAACGAACCTCGGATGATCTCATCCACTTGCCATGCTAGGTGGTAGCAAATCAGTGAGGCCAGTAACTAATGCAGTGGGAGGAGGAGGTACAAGAGGTACAAGAAATCAAGTCCCTCTTCCATCGCTACCCCAACGAATGAGGATAATAGAACTCCTCAGCACTCTTTCAGCACACCATACGAAAGAGTGTACTCGACACGTCCAGCCGCTGTACTTTGAACAAGCTCACGAACGATACCAACCTCTGTATGGCCACAAAAAATCCTGGCGCACAGGCAACGGCATCTTCTCTGGATGGGGGTCAAAACATGCTGATATGGATGAATTTGATGGCGGTGGAGAAGATAGCTATAAAGACAACATCAAGAGGGATCTCTCGGGATCTCAACACAAGTACTTCTTTGCCATCAACCTGTACAACTCCTTCGACGTTATCCCCGACATCTTTGCGTCACTCTTTCGAGTTGCTGCCATTCTTGGGTATCAGAACGTCTTCATCTCCATCTATGAGAACGGTTCAACCGATCAGACAAAAGCCCTTTTGCATATCTTCGGCGCACTCACGTATACTGCTGGACTTCGAGTAGAGATCAGGACCTCAATGAGAACGAGAGGTGCATTCAATCATCGAATTGAATATCTGGCGGAGGTGCGAAATGCTGCCCTTGTACCTTTGCATGAGTTACGAGAGACAAAGCAGGAGGTGTTTGACAGCATTGTTTTCATGAACGAGTAAGTCACCACGCTGAAGACTGAATAGTACTTCGCAAACCGACTAAATAACAACATCCAATTTTAGTATTCTTCCTTGTGTGGACGATATTCTGGAGTTGATCTGGCAGAGTAGAAGGCAGAATGCCGGAATCACTTGCGCGTCAGATTACATGTTCCACTCCGATATCGTAAGTCCAAGTTTTCATCATTCGCGTGGAATACGAGTTATAACCGAATCTTGTTATGCATGTCTGTCAGGGCTCCCCGGTGTTCTACGGTTCGTCGCGATTGATGTTGCGATTTTTGTCCGTGAGAAGCGGACAAGGTTGACTGAAGTTGTGGATCATTTGCATTTTTTGAACAGACAACTGGGTAGCCAGAGACATCAACGGCACGGCTCTTGAAAACGCACCCTTTGAAAGCGTCTTTCATCACCCTGAATCGTCCCGTCGTTTCCAGGACCATCTTCCGCTGCAAGTGCAGTCCTGCTGGAACGGTATTGCGGTTCTGGACCCCCAGCCGCTGTATGAGATCCCTCACGTCAAATTCAGAATGGCCAACTTGGGAAGTGGAGAATGCTCTGCATCGGAGTGTTCGTTGATTTGCAACGATTACACTCGATCTGGTCCGTACAATCCTGCACGCCTGTACCTGTTCCTCTGCTCACTAGGCTACTTTGAATCTGATATCTAGGGTTTGGACGAATTCTTATGGTTCCTCGAGTGAAGCTTGCTTATGATAACAAGGTCTACTCCATCATCCACCCAGAACGTAGAAACCTGAGCGCTATCAGAGGATACAAGAGAATTGGTGGGCTACCAGATGACCCGCATACCGACCCTCAAGATCGAACATGGTACGGACCCCACGATCGGGTAAGTTTCTCTCGTTCCAGTCTCCTTGTTGCTGCTTACAGTTCTGTCGCTGACCTCAAATGGGATATATTTTCCATCTTGTTCATCGTTTGTAGCTATTTACCGATGAAGAAACAGAAGAAGTGAAATGGGTGCCGAATCCTGCGTATGTGTGGTGCTGGGGTTGGGATGGAGCAGGAGATCTTGACGGACCTGATGTCGATCCCATCTGGGAAGCAATGCCCAACATTTCGACATCGACAGAGGCGATTGGGGTGAAGCACGACAGAAGTTTCAAAATGTAGAGGTGAGATGAAGAATCTGTCTGTCTACATCTTCAGGTTATCTAACGACTATCTTATGTTATTGTCTCACAGAGCACCCGCCATTAACTTTCATCCGCCGTGAACCATCAGAGCAATCTTCTTTTCACCCCTGTATAATTTCATTTTAGCCTCGTCAATTATGGCTGGAAACGTCTAGGAGCAGTAGAGATTTGATGATGCTGAGGCGGGGAAGTCTAAGGTTTATCACGGCAAAGATGGTCGTTGAGAATGGGATGTATAATCTGTCGTACAAATCGTCCGTCTTAAAGCGTTCATTCTCCTCTATAGTTCTCAAACAAGCGAAAGGGATATATTTAACTTCGATGCAGTCTTTATCTTAAAAGAGAGAGGGACCGCCAAAATGAAATTGCTCGATTGGTCGCGCGTTGAGCTAGGCGTCAGTGACGGCGACCAAGATCGCGAGGTGTCGCCAGCTTGCACCAAACACTGTATCTCGCCAAATTTCAGCAACCCTGAATCGCGTTCCCATTCAGTTCCCATTCCCTGGTAGTGAACTTGTCGTCAGAGCAACCTCAGAGCAGAGTAGGGCCAAGGGAAGGCTACGCTCTCCTTGGAACGAAAGAAAAAGGAAATGGTGTTGGCAAATCATATCATACGAAGGCTGCCCACCTTGTCGTCGCTCCTACTGGGAATCTTGGTTGGACTAGTCTTTGCTAACGTGAGTAAGGATGAAGGAACCTCGTTCCCAGTTTGAAACGCTGATGAACCGCATTTGTCTAATTGGATTTACAATGGGCGGTGACAACGTCCTGTGGAACCAGCTCTTCCGACGAGATGTGAGCCCAATTCCTCATTGCTTTGTTCTTTTGTTGTCCTGTTACTTAGATCACCCTGTCTCGGTGTGTTCAAGCCTCCCAGCCCCACCGAAGTATGGTCGCCCACCGGTTCCAAGTCGAGGCCAAAGATTGCTGCTCCAGGCCGGTCCACATCAAGATCAGTGATGCCACTCCCCTCGATGCAGCAGCGGATGAGGGTCATGGAGCTGCTCAGCTCGCTATCGGCACATCATACAAAAGAATGCACTCGACACGTCCAGCAGCTGTACGACGAACAAGCTCACGAACGGTACCAGCCTCTGTTCGGCCAGGTAAAGAACAGATGGAGAAGCGGTCCTGGACTTTTCTCTAACTGGGGGTCTAAGAAGATGTCGAGTTTAGATGATTATGATCTGTCCAGCGACGGACGACGAGAAAACATCAAGAGGGATCTCTCGGGATCTCAACACAAGTACTTCTTTGCCATCAACCTGTACAACTCCTTCGACGTTATCCCCGACATCTTTGCGTCACTCTTTCGAGTTGCTGCCATTCTTGGGTATCAGAACGTTTTCATCTCCATCTATGAGAACGGTTCAACCGATCAGACAAAAGCCCTTTTGCATATCTTCGGCGCACTCACGTATACTGCTGGACTTCGAGTAGAGATCAGGACCTCAATGAGAACGAGAGGTGCATTCAATCATCGAATTGAATATCTGGCGGAGGTGCGAAATGCTGCCCTTGTACCTTTGCATGAGTTACGAGAGACAAAGCAGGAGGTGTTTGACAGCATTGTTTTCATGAACGAGTAAGTCACCACGCTGAAGACTGAATAGTACTTCGCAAACCGACTAAATAACAACATCCAATTTTAGTATTCTTCCTTGTGTGGACGATATTCTGGAGTTGATCTGGCAGAGTAGAAGGCAGAATGCCGGAATCACTTGCGCGTCAGATTACATGTTCCACTCCGATATCGTAAGTCCAAGTTTTCATCATTCGCGTGGAATACGAGTTATAACCGAATCTTGTTATGCATGTCTGTCAGGGCTCCCCGGTGTTCTACGGTTCGTCGCGATTGATGTTGCGATTTTTGTCCGTGAGAAGCGGACAAGGTTGACTGAAGTTGTGGATCATTTGCATTTTTTGAACAGACAACTGGGTAGCCAGAGACATCAACGGCACGGCTCTTGAAAACGCACCCTTTGAAAGCGTCTTTCATCACCCTGAATCGTCCCGTCGTTTCCAGGACCATCTTCCGCTGCAAGTGCAGTCCTGCTGGAACGGTATTGCGGTTCTGGACCCCCAGCCGCTGTATGAGATCCCTCACGTCAAATTCAGAATGGCCAACTTGGGAAGTGGAGAATGCTCTGCATCGGAGTGTTCGTTGATTTGCAACGATTACACTCGATCTGGTCCGTACAATCCTGCACGCCTGTACCTGTTCCTCTGCTCACTAGGCTACTTTGAATCTGATATCTAGGGTTTGGACGAATTCTTATGGTTCCTCGAGTGAAGCTTGCTTATGATAACAAGGTCTACTCCATCATCCACCCAGAACGTAGAAACCTGAGCGCTATCAGAGGATACAAGAGAATTGGTGGGCTACCAGATGACCCGCATACCGACCCTCAAGATCGAACATGGTACGGACCCCACGATCGGGTAAGTTTCTCTCGTTCCAGTCTCCTTGTTGCTGCTTACAGTTCTGTCGCTGACCTCAAATGGGATATATTTTCCATCTTGTTCATCGTTTGTAGCTATTTACCGATGAAGAAACAGAAGAAGTGAAATGGGTGCCGAATCCTGCGTATGTGTGGTGCTGGGGTTGGGATGGAGCAGGAGATCTTGACGGACCTGATGTCGATCCCATCTGGGAAGCAATGCCCAACATTTCGACATCGACAGAGGCGATTGGGGTGAAGCACGACAGAAGTTTCAAAATGTAGAGGTGAGTTGCTCTTAAGTTGTTGTCGTTGTAATCAGAAGTTAATTTCCTTTTTTCTCATTAGCTCGCAAAACAGAGTACTGATAAACGCAGCTGGCATGAGTTTGCTGTCATCTAATCGACTGGATCTTTTACCACGCTTGGTTCCTCTGCTGAAAAGCTGTTCACGCAGGAATGGAACTGTTCAGATTGGGGTGGTATAAAGTTGAAGTGCTGTATATATCGCATTCTTTGATTGCTTGCTTGCTTGATTAGAATGAGTCTCTGAGCACAGTGGACGTTTCCGCAGCGATTATCAGTTCATTTCCATCGAAAGTGGTTACTGGTGCGAATGACGAAGACTTAGCAGAATGAACGTCTCATCTGGTTTCATGCAGATTTCCGTGGCGTACAATTATAATGAAACTTCCTCCGCCGCCGTTCCACCAACGGTTGGACGGCGTCTGTATCCTACTAGCAGCCATCGAGCAAGAAGGTCAGAGCAGCAAGACCTTGTGCTCTCTCTGTGCTCTCCCCACCCTGAATGGCTCCCTCGCTGCTCAACGGCTTTGTCATCAAAAATAGCTACTTCAACCTCGACCTGACGATCTGCGAATTGACGAACATACCCTTGAAGCAGTCCAAATTCCAAGCTGAATGGAAGTTCAAATCTAAACAACATCGAGACAGCAACCAAACACAGCACAGCCAATCCAGTGGGGTCAAGTCGTTAGAGTCTGCTTCGTCAGGCCAACCGAGCAGTACGTAAACCCATTCAGAGTCTCTTTCCTGTCATTTCTCTGGTCTGGTCCTTTCGCTGCCCATGCGGATTGAATATCTTCATCCTACTTACTTTTGTTTACTCCTCTATCCAGGTACCCTTGCGTCGAGTTCTTCGTCGTCGACCAACATTCTTCACCGGAGAGTGTCCAAGAATAGTTTGCCTTCGTCCTCTCTCTTGCATTCAGCCACTCCTCAAACTGAAGCATCACCACCACCACCCATTGTAGCTAACGACTACACATCTTCACCATCATCATCAACATCGTCCCTGTCCTTCCATAGTGCGAATGAAGAACAACGGAGCGGCCGCGGCAACGATGATGACGACGAGGACGACGAGAATGAGGAGGCGATGGAATCACCGATATCAGGTGATGCATCTGGAATCTTTCAAGCAATACTACCAAACTCGATAGGAGGGTTGTCGGTCGAGCAGATGGCTACAAAGTCAGACAAGGGTAAAACACATAATCAGCAGGTTGAGGACCACAAATGTGTTTGGAATCACCGAGTATCGAATGTAATCAAAATTTCAAGTAAAGGTGGGAAGTTGAGGCCTAGAGAGCTGAGGTTGTCAATACATCAAGTGGGTCCCGCCTCGGTAGCACTTTTTCCGACACTCAGAATGCTGACCCATCTTGCACATGTGTTGTAGAGTTTGCGAAAGCCAGACGAAGAGGAAGAAGTCAAGTCATTATTTGGTATCGTCAACATCAACCTGGCCGAGTATGCAGGAAGAGGACGTGTCCAGCGCAAGTTCCTGCTGGAGGGCCAAAAGACGAATGCAACTCTCATGGTCTCGATACGGATAGATCAAGTTAGCGGCTTTACGAGATGGAAAGCACCGCCCTTGGACAAGGGTCAAACTGCTGGAATCGAAAACCTGGTCGGTGCTGTTGATGAAGGCGGGCCACAGTCCAGAAGTGAGATATCTATCCACTCCGGAACCAATCAACTTTATCTATACTAACACTATTTCTGCCTTTTATGCAAAAGTTTCAACCGAAGACGCCCTTGTCCCTTCTGCCGCCATGAGCGATTCCGACGCGAGCTCTGTGAGTAATATTAGGATCGCGCGACTCACCTAAAAAAACACGCGATCTCTGACCGAAATTAATTTTCATTCCTGATTTTCAAAAGATACGATCGTTTGCCCCTTCTTTTTCCACTGGCCCCTCATTCCAATCTCAAGACACACGACAAGACCTTGGCCATCACATCTTGTCGGGATCCAAGTCAACGCCAGAGGCTCTCATCGAAGCTCTATTCAACCCCTTCTACACTAACGGTGCTCAAACACCTTTCACGACCAACATTCCGCCAAAAATCAGTCCCACTGCCAGCGTGTCGGAAACCTCAAGTAGCGGCTGACGCCATTCTTTCTGTTGTAATATATGTAGTAGATCTCCATCACAAAATCTCGCCAGATCTCTCTAATGTTGACTGTAACACCCTTACTAGAAACGCAATGTATTCACTGATTGCATATTATTCAATTGCAAGTAAATGGACCGGAGCAGCTCTAACGTCGTTTGACTGGCGACTGGTGTGAGTAACTACACTCTGTGACCTTCCAGATACCCAATGTAGGCTCAACTAACTCAGCATAGATGGAGGGTCTTTGTGAGTCATTGATGGAGGTTGGTTGTAACATAAACATTCTATACATGAGTTTATGGAAGTCAGTCAAACAAGACTAGATGACGCGATGGGAGACCGATCAACAGTGGTTTGGGTATACATTACAGAGTATCTTATGAGTAAGCAGAATTGTGAGTGAGGATGTCAAACACATACTATTCAAACACTCACTACTCTGAACAAATATCTTGTCATCAATCTGCTCACAAAAACGCATACCACATGTGCAATTGTAAGTTAGGTTAGTTCCGCTGCGATTTGCCAAACGCCGTATCTTTATGTAATTTGAAAGTCAGCATAAATCAAGTAGCCCTTACTACTTCGGCTTCTAATGTATCAATCTGTTGCATTGCAATAAAATGAAACATTCTTTGACTACACAAAGTAGCTCTTTAGTCAAGAAGATGCAAACAGAACCACACCAGGGCGCGAAAGTAGTCCAAGGTGCAAGTTCATTGCGCTTAACCACTGACTATAAAGCTGTGGCACTGTACACTTATGAGGTCGTGACGCAATTTTTACAAGACGACACCTGGCGTTAGTTAGTCCTGGCGCAACAACAATAGTTTTTGGGAAAGATTTGTTGGAGAGTTCGCTGAAGGAAGCTCCACGATCTAGATTCTGAGTTGGTTCGACGGGGGTTTCTATTTTCGTTAGTTATGATAGAGAATTCGGAGACGCGGGTCGCTACAGCATTAAACCTCAGACAACTTCACATCGAGTGTGGTAGTTACTGAGTATATTTGCTTTGTAACCAAGTGCGCTGACACGGACCTCCGGATTTGAATTCAGATGATGACATGGATTTTCGCCAACAAACAAATCTCTGTGAAGGGGAAGTCAATGCAGTACCCTGTGTTGATATTGCACCGCGACTCGTTAAGCGCCAAAGCGCGCCTGCTTTATAGTTGTGTTCTGCCCCAGTCGCGAGAAGGCTCAAATTCGCGAGGAGGACAGCGCGCGTCCCACTCGCGATGAGGATGGTGCTAGTCTTCCCCCTCGCGAGGAGTACAATAACTAATTTATGAATTTCTTGGGAACTGGATGGACAGAACCCTTAAGTGACCCACGTTCAAGGAAAGCAGATGGGGTTCTGGCCACCTCAGGTGAAAAATCTACTTTATTTACGGCGGATAAAATATCAGGCGCTCTGACCTTTTGGATCGGAGGCGCAATCCAGTCACTTTCAACCTCTCCCTGTTCTGACGAATTTATTTTCTAGCTTTGATTTATTATCATTTGTCATTTCACCCTCTAATCCAGCTCAATGTTTTACAACTCATGAGCTGACCCCCTTTGAAAGGTACTGGAAAGAAATTGGTCTCAGGTTCTCTCAAAATTTGAATAGGGAAAAGGCAGTTTAACTTTTCATGGGTGTTGCGACAAAGTAATCCAAAAACGTTGAGCGTGTTCTTCGTCCGTAACATCTGATCTTCGAGCAGGTTGAGTGTGTTGTTATCGCGCCGCGACTTGCTAAGCGCCAAAGCGACTCAACTAGACAGTCGACTGACTGATGAGCGCAAAGAACTTGCACCTAAAGCTACTTCTAATACTAAAGTTCCTGATGCAGTTGCAACGCACAGTTCTTCTGTAGTTTTTTTTCCTATTGCTGCTGGAGGTGATGATTTTGTTTCTGGTGTAGACAAATACTCTCACTGCTGCTGCCCAGTAGTAGGAAGGTTCCAGCTTCTTGTCGATCAACAGAGCTCGAGGTCCCTCCCGTCAGAACAGGGAGAGGTTGAAAGTGACTCGATTGCGCCTCCGATCCAAAAGGTCAGAGCGCCTGATATTTTATCCGCCGTAAATAAATTAGATTTTTCACCTGAGGTGGCCAGAACCCCATCTGCTTTCCTTGAACGTGGGTCACTTAAGGGTTCTGTCCATCCAGTTCCCAAGCCTCCTTGATTGTACGTACTTACGGCTCGCTCTGCTCTTCGTTTTGCTCTGGGTTGAATGGAACTGTGAGTTCGTATTTAATTCCTCTTCTTTGCAAAGCTGCATTAAAAACTTTACTGGTCCATTTTCCTTCGTTATCAGTTAGTAGAATGAAAATAGAGATAGTAAGTTGTTTCTCCGTCGCATTGACGAACTTCTCCAACTGACTATAAGCTTCCGATTTCTTTTCTAAAAGGATAACTATAAAACATGAAGAGTAGTGATCAGCTATCGCAAACGTATACTTCTTCCCTCCAAGTGACATTGGTAATGAACCAAAGAGATCTGCTGAGAGGAGTTGACTGGGTGTTGTTGCCTTTGATTCTGAAGATAAAGAGGTGCGAGTGACCTTAGAAGCTATGCAGTCATTATTGCAAAACTGCACCAGGAACTACGCATCAGAAGTAGTTCGAGGTGCAAGTCTTGTGCACAGAAGATACAACTATATAGGAGGCGCGCTTTGGCGCTTAACGACTCGTGGCGCAATACCAACAGGCTTGGCATGCAGAGAGTTTGTTTTACTTGAGTGTTAGCTCTCTCATCATCCCATCTCGTATCCTCTTCTTTGAACGTTCAACACTGACGTGTCCACATCGTTTGTGCATCAAATCTATATTCATCGCAACAAAGAGTTTCATCAATAGAAGAGGAATGTGATCGCGAAAGACTCCTAACCTCGTCTTGAGAGCTGGATGGACAAAACCCTTAAGTGACCCACACGTTCAAAGAAAGCAGATGGGGTTCAGACCACCTCAGGTGAAAAATCTAATTTACTCAAGGCGGACAAAATATCAGGCGCTCTGACGTTTTGGATCAGAGGCGCAATCCAGTCACTTTCAACCTCCCCCTGTTCTGACGCTCGTAAGGTCGCTTCAGTTCCTGTTCACCCAGGTTCAACTTACTCCCAACTTCAAAGATCTCCAGTTCGTATACCCCTGTTCTGACGCTTTCTTGTTATCATCTTCTGCATAACCTTTGCCATCAACATATCTTCTTTGTCGTTCCCTCTTGATCTTCTTCCATCTGGTCCAACTACAATCTTTAACAGCAGGTCTGCCATCGCTCTCTCCAAGATGTTGAAAATGTCGTCGTAGAAACCTCTCTGAGTTGACTTTTGGCGAGGACTGGAATTTTCTATTTGTCCTGCAGAGTTTTGTTTAGTTGTTTATTTAATTCGCAACGCGAGTCACAGACGCCGTTTACCTCAGTCAACTTCACAGTTAGTCTGGTAGTTACTGAGGTAAGTCTATGTTCTCATTATATAAAAGATCTGGATCGTACTTATATCAGTTTGCGTAGTTTATCTTGTTCTGTTCAACACAAGAATCCAGTCCGTCACACCACCCGCCGGAATGACTGGGGATGACTGTTGGGAGTGTGGAAAACTCAGGCACATTGGTTCACCATGCTCAGCTGCAACGAAGAGAAGAAAGGGTGGAACTGGAGGAACAGCAACGTTGGCGAGCAGGAGGAGGACAAAAAAGACGGTAAAGGGTGGTTGTTTGCTGAAGGACACTTCAACGACAACGCCTTGCTCAGAGATTCTCGTGTAACACACTCGATCGTCAAGTCAAAGGATGTTCTTCACGATTACACTCATCTCAAAACTCCTATCCAATCCACATCGCAGCCAACCAATTCATACACGCCAACTCTGTCCTTCTCCCCAATGCGGCAAACGACAGTTTCAAAGTGACTAGGGTTCTTAATTCTTCCGACACCTTTGCAAATTTGCTCTCAATCAACGCCCTCGCCAAAGAAGGAGTGTTCATGATGAGCCACGTTCACGAGGGATAAAGAGGTGATGTTTGGAGCCAAGATGGAGAAGATGCAGCTTGTGGTGAATGTGAGGAAGATGGAAATTGGTTCAGCAATGAGTGCCGTCAGCGTTGAAGATTGGCACACCCGCCTTGGTCCCCTCAACTTCAACTCAATTCAGAAGCTTTCAGCTGGTGTAGCCACAGGAATCACCCTTATCAGCACCATCCAACAGCCACTCGCATTCATTAGCCGTTATGTCGACGACTTGACTCTGGCGTTCCAACTCCAAGACCTAGAAGATTCGAAGAAATTTAAAGCGTTGATTAGAGACAGGTTCAAAATGAAGGATCTTAGTAAACTGACCTCCATCACCAGACTGAGAATGACCAGAAACAGAATCAACAAGACCCTGGATATCTCCTAAGAAGAGTACGCTGACGACATGCTCGCTCAGTTCGCCTTGAACTTGAAGACTGCAAACCCAATAAGTTACCCATCAGCGTCAAGAACCATCACACCGACCTCAAACCCAAAGACCAACCACTCACCAGTTCCAAGACTAAGCTCTATCAATCCCCCATAGGATCCCTCAACTACGCATCGAACATAACCTGCCCAGACATTTTCCACACCGTCAACTTACTCGCCAGATCCAGTGTCAACAAAGACTCCAGGCCCAGCTCATCACACAGCTGCCAAAGGTGTCTTGAGGTACTTAAAAGATACCAAAAAGGTGTTATTGAGATTTAGAGATTCGGCTGCTGGATTGAAAGGTTTTGGCAATGGCGACTCTGATTGGGGAAATGAACTAAGAAACAGAGCGTCAGTCACGGGCCACCTCTTCTCCTTCGCAGGTGAACCCCTCAGCTGGCAATCAAAGAAACAACGTACCATTGCTCTGTCCTCTACCGAGGCTGAGTACATGGCTTCCACTCAGATGACCAAAAAAGCAGTCTGGTACTAAAGTAAGGTCCTATTCACAAAGCTGGGAATGGAAATCAAAGTACCAGTTCCGGGAGCCATACCATTGGCGAAGGGCCCCAATCTCATGCTAGGTCAAAGCACATCGGCTTCAAACACCGTTTTGTCCGTCAGAAGCTGGAAGAAGGTCAAATCCAAATCAGCAATATCCCCACGACCTCAGCCCCCACCGACAGCGTCACCCACGCCAGCAGATGGACATTGGACTCACCTAAGCTCTTGATAGAGTCAACCACTAGACTGTTGAAGTGCAACAAGACTCACACGCATTAAGAGCGGATACCGGATGTTGCAGGGATGTTTCAAGGAACGGAGAGATGGGGTGTAAAGGAAATTGAGGGTGGGTGAGTTGGTGGTACTGGTAGAAGACGTGGAAGCGGATATCTACTTTGAGATCCGCTATATTTGCTTCCTTACTTCCATATTAACTAAGCATTTTTTTTTTGCTTAGAATTACTTCTTCACTTGCTTTCTATCATCTCTCGGGTACTTATTAGTTAGTATTATTTCTGACATTGTATTAACTTGCTTTCTATCAAATCTCAGCGTGACCTGAATCAGCATATCAACACAGACTGACCAACAAATCAATCAACGACTCATCAAATATTTGTTGTCATGAATCCTGCCTTCGACCCTTTCTCCGTTCCTGGTGACTGGTCTTCAAGGATATTTTGATCAACAAAACAACCAAATTATTTAACAACAGCACCCAGAATTTCTGTTCCTACCTCAGCCTGAGAGGTTTGTCAACGAGGGAAATTGTTGAAAATGTCCTTTTAGAAATCTCTCGAAATTGACTTCGGCCTGGGTTGGAATTTTCTATTTGTCCTGGGCAGTTTTGTTTTTGTTTATTTGTTTACGTAATCCGCGACGCGAGAGTTTGCTACCCAACATAACCTCCTCCTGTCCACAATATCCAGTTGATCGTTATAGGACACAAAAAATTATGTAGACATCCGTTTCTGTTGCAAGACGAGGTACGACGAGACCCCAAAACCAACTGATCTGTCCTGAATTCCATTTCCAAGGTAAAGGCAATGAAGGGCTAACAGCACCTTCCAAGCGAGAATGAGGCATTAGCGCAAACAATTTTATGGGGATTGCTCAATTTGACTCAAAAGTGATGTCTAAACATTTCTCGCTGAAAAATGATTTGAGAAAGATACTTCCAGAGTTATAGGCAAAAGATGACGAGGACCACCTCGCGAGGAGGGTAACCTGAAAGACCACAGATTCTTCCCAGTCATGAATATTTGCGACTGGTACGGACAGATGCCCCTCTCGCAAGACGCGCTTTTCGCCGGGGGGGAAGAAGACAAGCACCCAGCAAAGCGTCTTGCGCTTTAATTACTCAAGTAAACCGAGGTTGTCGCGCGCGATCTGCCCGTGTTTTCACATTTACATTCACCAAGGCTTTCGCAATCTCAGATCAGAATGACGTTTTGAAGTGAAGCTGATACAAGCAAGCCTGAGTCAACCAAATATGATAAAGGGGACAGTTGGGGCACTGCTCTAAACAAAGAGCGTAGAGCGATTGTGCTTCGAAAGTCGGTAATACTGTGCTGAGTTAGTGAAAAGCACGTAAATGCAAGGAGACTAGAAAAGGTCACCTAGAGTTACTTTCAAATCAAGACAAAATGAGAGTTCTTGTGGGGTTTCCGAACAACTAACTTCTCTAGGTGTCTGTTGGTACAACAAGCTGCAGGGTGGTCTACCACCATCCCCGACTTCTAATATGTGCACTGATTTTCAGCCCAGCATCACTCTGACACTTTGATCGCTAGGTCTCGGTCAATAATAACCATCCTCCTCCTCTTCGTCTGCCTGCGTTCCACCCGGTCCCGCGCCTTTCCCTTCTCCAACAGAGCCGGGAGCAAGCTTCGCCATCATGCCCATAGCTTGGATAAGAAACGGCCGATGAGTTGAGAGTTCTAGTGGTGTGATATTTGTCAACTAAAGAAGTCAACAGCAGAGACCCCAACCCAAAGGAGATGTAAAGCGTAGTGTCAGCCCTGTCGCGACACATAAATACAAGCAGAAGATGCCAGAAGTCCGACGATGATTCGACACTTGCCTGCATATACTCAGCCCCTATCCCGCTCTCGTCGACACCTAGCTTCGGTAACAGTCCCTGGCGGATTTTTGCCTGTCTGACTGTTAGGATATCTTTGATGAGCGAGCGGATCAGAGACGGCTGGGCCAAGTTATCCGGTGCGCTGACAGAGAGTCGAACGAGAGTGGCAGGAGAACATCCATTCGAAGAAGGTACAGAAGTAATATAGAGGCAAGGCAGGCCGGCCGTCAGTCCCGAATACTAAATGTTATCACAGAAGCCTCTCCACTGAGGAGCATCAATGGCGAGAACAGAACAATCACTTACGCGTCGAGAATCAGCTTCGAAATCTCCAGATAACTGTCTGGAAGTTCAGCAAAGGATTCCTGTAAGGTAGTCTCATCTTGTAACTTTTGTTGGAGGTTCTCTGCAAGAAGCAAAATTGGAATTCAAAGGAAGTGTCAGCAGACAGCTTATTCGTATAATACCAAAAGCCTAGAATTTTTTTAATTTTCTTCTCTATGGTTCGAAGCACGAGAAGAAAGTTGGAAGAGGAAGGGGAACAATCAACGCTTACCTACTGAGAGCCACTCCGGAGGCACAATATGGCATTTCCTCTTTGATTTCAAGTTGATAGCCATCCATACAGGTACCCTTGTCTTCCCAGGCGGTCTGAAGGGACCATAGAGACCCTGAGAGCAAGGATTTGGGCACAAATCCCGGGAGTGGGCAGGCAGGCGACGAAGATAGAGCGCGTCAGATTGAACGGCAACTGGAAAGTGTTCTTCCTCAGGAGATCACTGACCGTCATGAGCCTGACTTTTTCCATACTGAAGAGGGGTACAATATCGATAAGATCATCCTCAGAGATGAACTCAAACTCTTGAGGCGTGAGGGAGCTCATTTAGATGCTGCTTTGCTTTGAATGCTGCTGGCTTCTGATTACTCTTGATGTGGGAAGAGATGAGACCAGTATTCCTGCTGCTAATCGCTGGATTTCGTTATTGCTTGAGTTGGATTTGGGTCTGATGAGGATTTGGGGACGGGGTGCTCGTCGCGACCTCTTGTGCTCGGTGTCTTCGACCCACCACTCAGTCTTTTCCCCTCAGATTGTCAATCCATCAAAACAGTGAGTGTCCGTTCTCTGGTCCAATCTGATCCAATCCAACCCAATCCACATCTTTATTCTCATTCGGCCCTCTTGCTTTCTAATTCATATCTTGAAACTAGCCCACCGAAACTTCATCACGATGGTTAGATCAAAGTTCAAGGACGAGCACCCATTCGGTACGAGAACTTTCCGGCTAATGATGGTCCAGGGCGGATGCTGACCTCTATTCTATGATGTGTCCTCTGCAGAGAAGAGACAGCAAGAAGCTCAGCGTATCAGAGCCAAGTACAACGATAGGTCAGCCATTCCCTTGCCCCTTTCCCCCTCTGACCCTGTCTTTCTGAGCATCCACTGCAAGCAAGACTCATCCACTGACACTGCCACCCTCATTTTACTATTTGCAGGATACCTGGTTAGTTCGTCTAATGTTTTGAGGTCAACGGCATGGTGGAAACGATGTGTGAGCAGTCCGCTGCACACGCGCGGCCTTCCTTGACGAGATAGCACCGCAGGGCCTTTCTCGATCATAGCGTGGGTTGCTGTTGGCAAAGTAACATACCCTAGGATTAGGCATCTGGAGCACCCACTCTCAAATGGGTACCTACGGAACTGGTGCGCTTTCCTAGCGAATTGATGGAGAGCCTTCTCCGCGTGGAACCCTCCCTCAACTTTCTCAAGCTAACGCAGCTTCCATTCTTTACTTGAATCCACTGTCGTGTTCTTTGCTACTCCATATATGCTGACAGCTGACCTTCATTTCCTCTTTCCTCTTGCATCTCCAACCATGGCATCGCTTCACTCCGCCTATGGACAACCATCCCGCCACACTCAACCTACCTCTTGATTTGATCAACACCAACAGTAATCTGCGAGAAAGGCGATAAGACAGATATTCCAACGATTGATAAAAAGAAATATCTCGTTCCTTCTGTAAGTTTGCTCCTATTCGAGTTGTCCCGCGGTTTTGTGTCCAACTTTTGAGCGTGCATGGCTCGTGATTCTCATTTGACACACTTCCTTTTGTTTCGCTAATGTACCACCTTGATCACACAAACAAATAACAACTCGTTTACTCAAATCTCAAATTGCCATTTTCCTCGCGTGCTATTGAATCATCTAGGATCTCACGGTGGGCCAGTTCGTCTATGTGATCCGCAAAAGAATCAAGCTTCCAGCGGAAAAAGCCATCTTCATTTTTGTTGATGAGGTACGCTCCTATCACTCTTATGAACTTGTGCGCAGGCGAAGCCGACCTTGAGATTTTCTGATCCTTTCATCCTTTCTTAACTCAACTAGGTCCTTCCACCAACAGCAGCTTTGATGTCTGCAATCTATGAGGAACACAAAGATGAGGACGGATTCCTTTACGTTAGTCCCATCAATCGTTTATCTCATTTCTCAATGTTGTACTGAGCCTTTTGAATTATCATTGTAATGAATCATACCCAGATCACCTACTCGGGCGAGAATGTCTTCGGTGAATTTGAAGAAGCTACCTAAACGGGGTTCTCCATTACATCATCGTACGACAATCACTATCAGCCTCCATTTCCGCCTTTCTCAATCGTTCTTCGCAACCAGTACCTCAACAAAGTAGCCATATTAACTGACCGAACCAACTTCAGATCCAACCAGGTCCTCTTCTCGTCACCCTTTTTCAAGCTAGTAATACTGAAATCTCACCTTCGGCAGTCTCTATGTCTCATATCATCTCATCTGCATTCCATGTCACTTCTCGCGAGAAGTGCTCTCTTGTCGGAAAGTAGCCTTGGGCAGTGATAGAATAGAAACATTGTACTCTGAGGGGAGGGGCAATCTTCATTACGTGTAGTACTCTCAGATTGTTCACTTTGTTCTAAGGTGATGAAGGACCTGAAACGTTTTGAGCTGTAACAAATTATACTATCTGAAAGCCCATAAAGCAGCGCTCTGCCCCACCCCGATAAAACCATTCATCGATTAAGACCGAGCTGAATTATTTTTGAAAGTAAGCTTGGTTTACCAACATTCCAGAGTGCTGATGCGCCATGCACTAGACGGCTCTTGTCGATTTACGTTATATGATTTGATTCTCTTGAATCCTATCTTTCAAGTTACCTGTGATATTTTGTACACAAGGCACCGAGGTTTCGAAATCGCTGATGGTGTTGTGCAAACAGTGTTTCACGTCACTGCCGTTCAATATGAATTGACGGAGATCGGGAGTTCTACAGCCAATAACTTTTGCACATGCTAGCGCTCGTTCCCGGTAATGAAATTCGGTAATGAAATTCATCAATCTTCTAATAACGACTTGAGCATATCTTCGATCGCTTTTCGTTTTTTTGCCAGCATGCCGTCTTCATTGCCATCATTTAAGACCGATCCCTTCACAAACAGCGCCAAATTCTTTCTGAATCTCTCTAATATTAAACCTTTTTCTCCTAGATTCGGCTCCTTGTCCGTCTCTGGGGCCAGTTCCCGAAGGGTGTACAGCAATTGCTGCGAGATGTGGAGCTCAGAAGAGTCTTTGTTCCACTGAAGAAAGAGAGAAGAGAGTGAGGATGTCAAGGCGTAATGCGGAATGACAGGCTAAAATTGAGAAGCAGAGCGTATTCAGCGGGCAACACAGTAACCACCGTCTTGAAAATAAGACTTACTAATACGGAGGTAAACGTCCAGTTTGTTAGGCCCGTCACTCTTCCACTCTCATCGGTAAGGATGTATTCTTTCAAAGAAAATAAAAAAAGGATCGCATTCTTTGGTAGCGGCCGACGACTAGGCAATGAGATAGAACGTACTGGGATCGAATAGCCTAGGATTACCAAGCCGCGATTTGAGAAGGGGCGATTGGGACGCAATTGATTTAATCCAGTTATCTTGTTGCGCTTCCAGTTTGCCTATCAGGCGCTGAATGGCCGTCAGATTAGGTGCTGAAAGAGAGGATGCGGAGGACAAGGAATGGTGCGACCTGAGAATGTTGAGGTCAAATTTTATGCACTGAGTCGTGTAATCAAGCCAACTGGAGAAAGGGGTAGATGGAAATGCCACAGAAGCTTCCTCTGGGCTGAAGTATTTTGTTATATCCAAACTTGGCCAATGGCGCAATGACGATTAGAAATGCTCGTTCGGTGCACAAAAAAGATGAAATACACTCACGACTCCCATGATTCTTCGGAGAGCAATGGAGCTAACGATATAGGTGAATCTTCGTTTTCGGTATCGAGTGCAAATGAGCCTATTGATGTTGGAGAGGTGTTATTCGAAAACGCGGGGAGAGGGGCGTTGGACAGCTTGATGTAGATATCAATAAGTTGTGATTGAAGCTGATCAACTGCTTCAGCAGATAATGAGCTATAGGTATCTGTCAGAGGTCGTCCAGGTAGTTCTGTGGGTTAGAAGTCGGAATTGTTGTGATCATGCACACGTTAGTAGCAAACCCTCTTCGAGAAATGAAAGAAGCAGGAGACGACACACGTTCTAGGCAGATATATTCGTATCCTAGAAAGTTGTCTATCTTATGTGTGTCGTCCGAATAGAAGAGAACGTGAGGAATGCCAGGCAGGCCGAGGGATTTCATGTAGCGAAGGGCCGCGACTTCGTTTTGGGTCTTCCTCTGGTCGAATGTTCGCCTAAGAGAGAGAAGAGCAAATAGTCAGGAAGAATGAAGAGCTACTATGTGACACAAATTGTGAAGAGAGAGAGAGAGAGAGAGAGAGAGCTCTGACCTGGATACTTTCAGCAGGACCTGCTTGCCGGCACCCCATCCTAGACCATCTCCGGGCAGATCGACATAATAGTAGCAGTGAGTGTTACCGTTGGTTAAGTGTCTGTCGTGCTTCCTTGTGGAGATGGAGTCTGGTACCAATGCGAGTCTGTCGAGGAAGAGGCAGTTGATGAAGGCTTCGTGACAAGGGTCCGACTGTCCAAAGGGCTGTTGCACCTTGATTGTCATTCTATATCGATTGTAACCTGCGGCGGAGATCCCTAATCCTAATGAGATTGTTGCTGTTGCGATGAGGAAACTGCGTCGGTAGCTCATGCGCTTGTGGGAGTTGGAGGTACAAAAGTCCCACCCTCCCGATGACGACCCAACCCATCAACGGTTTTTTGAGGGGATAGAC